>SNQJ01S0053472.1:25430-37741 GCA_010110895.2 Picea sitchensis | reverse complement strand
CTAGAGGGTTTCCTAGGATAAATGTTGTGTCTCTTGTGAATGTGTATTTCTCAATGATCTTGTTCTTATGATGCTCTTATCTATTGAAATGCAAAGAACTATAATAATGGCATAAACATTAACAAGTTAGAAGATTGTTTGGAAAAAGCAGGTTGTGTCGGCCCTACTCTCATTGGTATAGTCATCAATCTTATTCTTTATGCCGATGATATCGTTCTTATGACAAGGAGTCCCCATGATCTTGAAAACCAACTAAGAATCCTCAAGGAGTTTTCCTCCAATATGGGTATGAATGTTAATACTGATAAGACTAAGGTCATGATTATTAAATCCAATAAGATACATTATGATACCTTCGTATATGACAACAACAACTTGGAGGAAGTGATTTCATACAAATATCTTGGAATTGATATTCACCACAAGCTGAATTGGAATTATAGCATTGAGAAAAGGATTATTGGGGGATAGAAAGCTTATCACATGGGCTTGAAAACAATTGTAAATCAACCGATCTTTGGAGTTGGGATAAGAAGAAACTCCTCTTTGAGACTCTTGTTACACCTATTATTATTTATGGATGTGAAGTCTAGGCCTGTAGTATCTCTCGTGAATCTTGGAGAAAGATAGAGCAAATACAAAAGAATTTTATAACCTATAATTAAATGAAATACGTCCTATCCGATCCTCCTCTTAGAAACAAGCCTCTCTCCCATTGAGAGCATGTCTATGACTAGATACTTAATGTATAAGAACAAGTTAAACAACAAGGAAGACAAGAGGCTTCCTAAAATTGCTTCAAAATCAAGTCATAACCACCATCGACTCAAATGTGGATAACATAAATATGCTTGGTCTTGGCTAAACTATTGGGGGATCATGGAAGACACCATTTTGCCTATTAAAATAAAACGTCAAATCAAAATTTAGGAGAAAATGTGGTGTGATAAAGAGTTAGAGGAAAAAAGAAAATTAAGGTATTATAAGGATGTAATCAACCCTAATCTAGAAGATCAAAATTATCTATCTGTTTTGCTAAGTGTAAAGAAAAAAATAAACATTGCTAAGATAAGAACAAATTCTCACGAGCTCCATAGTGAAACCAGGTGTTGGTTAGTTCCTAAAAAGCCATGGGATGAAAGAGTGTGTCACCTTTGTGACACTAAGAAGGTTGAAGATGAAAAACACTCTCTTAGATTGTCTAGCTTATACCCATATTAGATCTCATTTTCAAAATATTTGTCACATTACCAACCTTTCTAACCTCTTAACTCAACAAAAGTATGGTGATCTTAGAAAGCTTCTCTTAATGTTTTTCGAGCACAGAAACAAAATTCTAAAGAATCACAAGTAATCACTTACTCAAAGTACGATAGACCGATTCTCTCTTAGTGGACGTTGATCATCATCATAATAAAGTAACAATATTAATAATAAAAAAACTCTACATACCATCACATCACATAAACTCAATCATCTTTTAATATCTCAAAGCATATATTACTCTAAATTAATTTTATAAACCCTAAATTAATTTATAATATGAATTGATCATCATCATAATAAAGTAACAATATTAATAATAAAAAAACTCTACATACCATCACATCACATAAACTCAATCATCTTTTAATATCTCAAAGCATATATTACTCTAAATTAATTTTATAAACCTTAAATTAATTTATAATATGAATTGATCATCATAATAAAGTAACAATATTAATAATAAAAAAACTCTACATACCATCACATCACATAAACTTAATCATCTTTTAATATCTCAAAGCATATATTACTCTAAAATAATTTTATAAACCCTAAATTAATTTATAATATAAAGTTTAAAGGTAAGATGCTTCCTTCCATCTCTTTTAAGTGGATAACCATTTATTTACTGAATATAAAACTATTTTGACTAATTTTAAGCAACTGGTTTTGACCTGAGTAAGAAATTTTACAATACATCTTACCATATATAAATATGGAAACTGCATTACTGAAGATGTGTGTCAAGTCTTGGTTGAAAGGCCATGGCCATTATAAGATATATATGCCTCCAATAATTGTCCATCCATGGACAAATAGGAAGCCGACTCCATAAACCTGTGCTTAAATTGTAGACAACCACTTCTATACTCTTTTTCCTTTCACAAGCTCTTACGAAACACACATTATCTCCTACTGCTGTACACTTAAACCGTAGGTAACGCTTGTTACATTTCAAATAGTCACACATAGTTGGAGGCGTCCTTGCAATTTCTTTCAAATGCCCTGCCGTTGTGTTGTTGTTTGTGCCCTGCCGTTGTGTTGTTGTTTGTGGAAAGATTCAGTGATTCCACTTCATATATGATTACCACTTCCTCCACTTCCTCTATGGGCGCCACAAGTAATAACCGTGATCCGCACATCACTAGTTGAAGCTCTGACTCACGTCCAAGCATTAGTTCAGGGATTGGGACAGCCAACATTGGTTCCGGTCGTTCGTTTAACGCAGTGATGGTGAAACCAAAAATTCTGGGAGGAGAGGGAGAGGCCGTTAGTCGCAGAAAACCAAATCACTCAAACAATTGGGCATTATATGCTCCGGAATTGGTCCCAAAATCTTCCATGTCTGTTGAGAGCCATCGTACACTTCCACTATGCTTTCTCCGTTGTCATTAGAGCCAATCACCAGGACTTTGTAAGCGCCATTATTATCTTCCGCGATGCATCTGAGCTTTATCCAAGTTATTGCTAACATGGTAGGTAGTTGGATGGACTTTCCAGTATAAGGATTACAGACCTGGGGCGGCGAAATGTCTCTCTGTCCGAGCACATTGTCTCCTTCAAATCCTCTATCGAACAACAAAAGGCCTGCCGCAGATCCTCTACATTTCACTGATCGTTCTCCATCGGGCAAAGAAAGGGAGAAGCAACGCTTCCAGGTTTGTGTGTAGAAGCAGAAGGCCATAGAAGGATTATTGGGGAATGGATCGCACAGCAGTAGCCATGGCTGCTTGTTGATAGTCGCATCTGGCCATGCTTCGGTTATGAAATAATTGGATGAGAGCAGAATGTTCCATTCGTTGCAAACCCCGCGATATCTGTACACATCTTCTACTGGCAATCGGCGCAATATCTCCGTTTCCAAATGGTTTCCCAATTCCTTCCACCAATCTGCTGGCAATTCCTTCCATCACTCATCAGCAACAACATCATCTACTCTTTTCGCTCCGCCACTTTCCATTTTCGTTTTCAGTTTTCCCTCGGCCTCCTCTGACTCCACTCGATTTTCGTTATTCTGTTTTCACTCGGCCGAGCCTCCTCAGACCAATCGATAGGATCAATGAGAAACGGTGTTAATAGCAAATTTATAGCTACACATAGGGTGTACACCTATTGATAATGGGCACAATTAATGATCTTTTTAACCTTATTTACCTTAAACTCTAATTTGATGGCTATGCATTAAAGATGCTGGCATATTCTTGCATAGATCCCCTCAAAATCAGTTGATTTATTCCTTAACTTTCTTGCATTTATCCAAGGCATCCATTAACATGTTTACTTTTTAACATTTACCTAATCACATTAAAAATTCTTTGTAAGGATATGTAAATACCATGTTTAAATGATTATTACTACATACGTTTTATATTGGAGACACAGATTTTCAACAAATACCTTTCAATGTTCTCACATCGTATACACCAATAAATCCGACTTTACGTTTTTCTTTAATTGTTAACTCATTTTTGCATGATTCCTAAGAACACATTTAAGATTGTAATTGGTAATTTATGGTTTTTTTAAATAGAACTATGAATGGTGTGCTTTCATCTTTGCTTCTATGTTAATAAATTATTTCTTAAGTATATTAAAGTCTAAACCTTAAGTATATTAAAGTCTAAACTTTCAGTATAATTGCTTCAAGTCTAAACACTTCACTTTTTATTGTTCCTTTATTAGATTTCACCACTTCTTTAATGAAATAGAATTTAATTTTAATATTTTTTTAAGTAGCAATACAATTGTATTATAATTATCCTAACATATAAGCATAAGTTCATGATTCAATTCTAATATCTTTGTACAATTGTTGTAACCTAAAATTTTCAAAAGAAGCCTGTGAAACGACAATGTGCTTTCCCTTAGTTATGAAATGTGTCATTGTTTCTTTTCTCTTATTCGTCTCATTCAGAGTCAAGGGGGCTTCACTAAGGGTATTAAAAAAAATGAAAACTTAAGGCAATATATTTAAGAACATCATGAGTGGGTCTAATGGTTAAGAACATGTATTTCCTCCTAAGAGGTTACATGTTCAAATCCAGAGGGGGTAGGGTATGTATACCTTCGTAGACTTTACCAGTAAAATTGTTGGGCGGAGGGGGTCTCATACACCAAGAAATATAAAACATCAAGAAATCCCAATATGACTAATTTTGATTCTCCCTATCTACCCTACTCCCATGGTGGATACTATTGAACAAGAAAACCCTAGCATAGGAAGAGCTTCAACAGAGGCAGAGACAGAGGCTTCAAGTGGTTTTCCATGGGTCCTCGGGCTATGTTTAACCCCCCATATCTGATGTAATCAAATGGTGGTGTATATGATCCCTACTTGTGGAGAATGGAATCATGTGCTTGGTTGGGAGCATAACATAGGTAGGTTTGGTTGGGTGAAGGTAGGTGATGCGAGTGTAAGTAGGTTTTCCTTACTTGACCTTTCACGTAGGACTAAACTTGCTCAATTAAGACTTTTGACCTTCTTTAACATTGGCACAAGACCCACCCCTCCTACCCCTTAAATAATTTAGGTAGGTTAAGGCCCGACACAAACCCTTCTCTCTCTTTGTATCTTCCCTTTATTTGTCACTTTGGGAATGTTGATCCTTTTTTTGATGATAAGATGATATCTAGCCACTTTCATATCCGTGGTTTTAAGTAAGATCGTTGCTTCAAATACATTTTTTTCTGAGTTTCAAGGATCTATTTCACACTTGTGGCCAAAGGGCATTCAATCACTTCATGGGAAGGAAAGGTTCCTCGAGAGAGGATATATCTCATTCCATATGTTGAGTACATAACACACTCGATCAAAATTTGACAATTTTAGGGTACCACTTTCTTATCTTGTGACTTGTTCCATTTTCTTGGGTTTTACTTTTTAAAACGACATATAGGTTTTCTTGATGTTCTTTGCCTTTTTTTTGTTTCTACTTCATGGATAAAGCTTAAGAAAATACCAAAAAGGAACTCTCATATTTTCATAAGAAAGTAGAAAGGAAAATAAGTGAAAGGAAGTGTAATGTACCCCATTTAAAAAAAACAAAATAAAAAATTCATGAGGGACATTAAATATTGTTTCTATTTAAACAACTCATTTTGGAAGACTTATACCTCTTACTACACGAGATTTCTATACCGAAGAGCAAGGGGGTGATTTTGCAGTATCCTCACCTCTCACACATAAGCCCATCTATTTAGCTCCTCTTTTATACCTTAAACAATGTCCTTTATACACTTACAAATCCTACTAGATTTATAATACTATCATATAGGTATTTGTTTCATCCATAGGATCTTTAGTCCTATACTCATTCCTAAGCCTTGACCTCTATATCAGTGCACCAGGGCAGACCCCCTTTTGACCATACGAAAATAAACCTTCCTACACAAATGAAAAAGTTTTAGACATAAAGGATCGAACGCATATATTCATAACTGAAACGAAATAAAGGCCTAACATGATGATCATTCGTTACTTTAAATGGACGAACCAAGGCCTTTTGATCACTGGTCATGTTTAACTTTTGATATCCCCTATCATAGTTGTCTTTCCCAAAGGAACTCAATGATAACGAACTGTTGGTTCCACCCTAACTCCACGATAAACTAACTATGCCTCAAAGGAGTCGTCCTCTCTCTCTTATTAATTCGATATGAATTCGAAAGTTTTTGTGTCATTCTGGAATTAAAGACCGTTCTCTAGTCCATTAATGGAGAAAATGAGGAAGATAGTTTCAAGGTTGTCACTATACCCCATGTCCAATACAATAGTGCCACCTCCGTTCAATCACATGGTCATATGTGTTAAATATAATGTAACCTCAACAGTCTGACTGTACACTGCCAACTGTACTGGACAGTTGTACTTTCTATTTTTGTCTTTCTTGAGCATATTTAGCTTAGTTATTTCCCTTTACATTGTAACTTCATTTTTTCACTCTTCTTCATACATTTGAATATACTGTTCCATTCTTTTCTCTCTACATTTCTCTTTGCTTCACAATTTATCATGGTATCAAAGCTTTAGTAGTAAGCCTCTTCACACAGTCTGGAGAGCAACTCGATCCTCACAGTGCAGAGCTTCATGGATCTTGAGAGCACGCGACACAGACTTTTCACAAGGCTTGGAGAGCTGTCTGCAATACTCTCAAAAGATCAACGTAGGAAACTTGCAGAGGAAGCAGAGCGTATTACGCTCGAAAGAACGAGGAAGAAGAGCACGCAGAAGAAGAAATAGTAAAGATTCTTGTATCTTTTCAAGAATCATCAAGATTTACGAAGAAGAGTTGCAGAACGGAAGATCATTTAAAGAACTCGGAGAATTTGTTCAAATTCGTTAAAGATTCCTGCAGAAGGAAGAATCGCTTAAAGTTTTTCGAAATTCGCACAAATCTGTCAAAGATTGAAGCAGTGAACAAAGAATTCGTGTATTTATTTCAAATCTTTGAAAGATTCACGAATCTTTCTTCCACGGGAGTAAAGAACGTGTCTCAGGTGCAAAGAACCGCCATTGAAGCCATAAGATTCATCCTGCGAACGCATCCAGAGTGGGAAACCAGTTCAGAAGGGACGAAGAGAGCGCGGAAAAGGTGAAAGAATTGCAAGCCATTAGATCTTGTGTAGAGGACCGATAGCCATTGGATCAACGAGAAGGTGCACGAGCTTTAGTCCTTTGGAGCACCAAGGATAAATTCTTGACTTGTGAAGTCGCGACATCATCTGGACCGTCCATCCTGGACCGTTGGATCGAGAAAGATCGTGAGTCGTCGATCTTATCTCATCGCAAAATCAAGAATCAGGAGTTGGACGAGCAAAGGAGACTGCTCTCCAAAAACTCCGATACGCAATATCGCAAAATCCCGAGAGGACCTGTGAGCCGTTCATCTCAAAGGACAGGTGGCAGCAGATCCAGGCCATCACTCCATCGACATTTCGGAGTTTGAGATATCGGAGGTCTCGTTGACAAAAGACACTCCACGACGAAACTTGCGAAATCACGATTCATGATATCGTGATAAGATCGCAGCCGTCCATTTTTTTGGACACGTGGAGGACATCAAGGAAACCATCGGCGTTTCAACAATCGCAGTTTTAAGTTGTCAAAGAAATTTGGAGTCGCAAGTCACAAACTCATGGAACAACGTGGACCGTCCATATTTTGGGGACGCGTGGCATAAATCCGAGGTCTCGTGAAAAGTCCCGACAGGGGAGAGTCCATTGGCACATAGGGATTCAACAAATCACGAATCCTAAGGATAAGAAGCACGAGCATTTTGGAACTCCAAAGTCCGAAATCCCGACAGGAGGTAAACTCCGTCGTGGGGCCCAACTGACATCATCTCATCAAAATCGTGGGATCGAGAATCTCCATAGTAAAATCCCCAATGCAGATTTGAGTCGTCCATCTGTTGGGATGCGTGGCAGGAATCAAGTCCACCGGCATTACGGGATTCGGAAAATCGCAGATCCTAATGAGGAGACGTCCGGTGCATTTGAAGTCTCGATATCGCGAGAAGGGATCAGGACCGTCTATCATAGGAGGACGCGTGGCGCAGATCGAAGCAATCGGGAAATTTCACGAAAGGAAAGCGCCATCGGTAAATCGGAGATCGGGGAATCAAGGAGTCAAAAGAACTCGTCATCATAACTTGCAAAATCCCGACTCGCAATATCCCGATAAGATCTGGGCCGTCAGATCACAAGAAGATCTGGACCGTTGAATTGTCCAAAGGCAAATTTTTCGCATTTCAGTGATTTGAAAGTGTCAATGTGTTTACTTTATAAAACAGTTCCATCTATAGTTAATACACGCAGAATTTCGTATTCAACGAACAAAATAGTACTCTAAGAGTTATACGACAATCTACTTCATTCCAACAGTAATTAAATCAACAGAACAACTTGTCTAGAATTAAAGAAATATATTATTTTATCCATTAAATTAAATAACATTCGATCAAGAAATATATTATTTTATCCATTAAATTAAATAACATTCGATCAGAAAGGGTAGGTAGACATATCTGAGAAATTTTCCGAAACAACAAATGGAACAACCAAGTTCCTCCCAACCTTAGAACGGAACATCTAATCTACTTGCTTCGTCTGACCATGAATCCATGAGGGAGAACTCCAGAACTCCTCCTCAACAATATTCCTTCAGTTGCAACAACTTCTTCTTGCCTCACACTCAGAATACAGTGTTTATAACAGAAAGAGATATTTATTTCCCAGCATACTAGGCAACGTCCTGCCTTCTCTCATATGTTATATATCCAAAAACAATTGTGCCTAGGTTTTTTTTCCCTTGAGAATTTTCGCAGCTTTCCAAATCCTTAATTTTTAGGGGATGCCAATGGCCAAATACTTGATTTTCCACTTGTAACGTTCAGCCTTGAGGTAGTTCCAACATGTTCCCCACTCATGGAGTCATGGTCAGCTGATTTTAACCTGACTATCCATTTGTCCATCAAAAATAAAAATAAAAATATTTGTTTCTTACAAGTGTTGTAGTAAAAAAGTAAGTTGGGTCAATTCATATATTAACAATCATAATCATTATTTACAATTAACTAAATTCGAAATTCATAATTGCTATAAATGGAAATAATTTTCCAATTTTGAATTTACCAAAAACGGAAATAAATCCCTACTCATTCTTAGCCTTAAAAATAATTTATTTTTTGGGGATGTTACATCCTTTCCCCATTCAATAAAACATTGTTTTCAATGTTCTTCCCTTTCTTGGAACAATATTAGATGATATTTCTGCAAATCTCCCTCCAACTCCCAAGTGGCCTCCTTAGGACTAAAGTGCTTCCATTGCACTTTTACCTGGGCGACGACTCTATTCTGAAGTGCTATTTCTCTCCTGTCTAGAATGTGCAGAGGTTCCGCTTGGAAATCTCCTTCTGGTTCCACTTGCACTAAGTTTCAATCGATCATATGAGTAGGGTCATGAATATAATTCTTTATCAGAAAAACATGAAATACATTATGAATTTTTAGATTGGCAGGAAGTGCAAGTTGGTATGCTATGGGTCCAATTCGGGCTAAGATCTCGAAAGGGCCACAAAACCTGGGTGCCAACTTGTCACAGTTCCCTAGCTTTAGCGAACTTCTTTTGGTCTTTACTTTTAAATAGATGTGGTCTCCCACTCGAAATTCTAGGTGTCTTCTTTTAAGGTTTGTGTAACGTTTATGTCTATCCCGCACCTCCTTTAAATTCTGTTGTACTTTTCTTACCATGCTCTCCATTTCTTGGAGCATCTCTGGTCCCACCATGAGTCTATCATCTGGGTTATCCCAACTAATCAGAGTCGTACACTTTCTGTCGTATAGTACTTCGAAGGGGCTCATCTTAGCCGAAGTTTGGTAACCATTGTTGTATGCAAATTCCACCAAGTGTAGGTAGTCTTCCCACTTGCTTGGTTTTGTTCTTACGTACATGCATAACATATATTCTACGATTTGGTTTGTCTGTTCATTCTGACCATTCATTTGTGGATGATAACTTGTGCTGAAATTCAAGTTAGTATTTAACCCTACAAACAATTCTTTCCAAAAAGCAGATGTAAATTTTACGTCTCTATCCGAAATCACCATTTTAGGAATACCATGTAGTCTAAAAATTGCTTTCATGAATATTTCAGCAATGTTAATAACTTTAAAATTAGACTTTACATGAATAAAGTGTGTATACTTACTAAGCTTATCGATTACCACCATAATTGAATCATTCTGTTTTTTGAGTTCTAGGCAAACCTGTAATAAGGTCCAGTGATATAATATCCCATTTCCATTCCGGTACAGGTAAGGGCTGCAACAAGCCAGCTAGATGTTGGTGTTCGACTTTCACTTGCTGACGATCTTGACACTTAGCTAAGTATTTTGTTGTTTCACCCTTCATATTAGGCCAATAAAATAACTTCCTTAGTGTTACCATTTTCTGGTATCTCGGACGACCAGAATATGGTTTCTTGTGTACTTCGTCCAAAATCGTTAACTTTAATTCTGTTGAATCTGGTATGTATATTCTAGTTTTAAATCGTACTAGACCATTTTTGTCCAAACTCAGATCTGTTTTGTCTGAATTTTTTGAATTATTCTGTAATTTTGTCACTGTTTTAGTGTAGTTCTCATCGTTATTACCTGCAGCTTTTATCCTATGTTCAAGATCGTTTTCTACCCTACTAACGTTTATTTCAAACAACCCATGAACTCTTCTGCTTAAGGCATCAACCACCTTGTTTTCCTTACCCTTGATATGTCTTACTTCAAAATCAAATTCGCTTAAGAAGGCCAACCATCTTGCTTGCCTTGCATTAAGGTCTGGTTGACTAAACAAAAATTTCACACTGTTGTTATCCACCAATAACAAAAAATTTCTACCCATTATATAGTGTCGCCACATCTTTAAGGTGTGTATGACAACTACCAACTCTAAGTCATGAGTGACATAGTTTCATTCATGTTCCTTTAGTTTTTGGGATTCATAACAAATAACGTGCCCTTCCTGAGTCAGGACACCGCCCAGACCTTCTTTACTCGCATCTACATAGACTGTGAAGTCTTTGTCCATATTCACTACCTTTAAAATGGGTGTGGTTGTCAATAATTCCTTTAACTTATTAAAACGGTCTTGACATTTCTATGACTAGTTGAACTTGGTTCCCTTCTTTGATGTGATAGGGTATGCAATTTTGGAAAATCCCTCGACAAATCTACGGTAATATCTGGTGATTCCCATGAATGACTGGATTTTCACTACGTCCTTAGGAATTGGCCATTCCATGATCTCTCTTATTTTCTCAAGGTTGACCACAATACTTTCTTCAGATATTACGTGTCCTAGGTACTATATTTTCTTCTGATAAAAGTCACACTTATCGAATTTAGTATACATTTTGTGTTTTCTTAAGGTTTATAGAACTATCCTTAAGTGTTCTTCGTGTTCTTCTTCTGTTTTAGAATATACTAGGATATCGTCAATAAATACCAAAACAAACTTGTCCAAGTACTGACTGAAAATACAGTTCATTAAGAACATAAATGTGGCTGACGCGTTAGTGCGTTAGTGAGTCCAAATGTTATAACAACAAATTCGTAAAGTCCATATCTCATTCTGAATGTTGTTTTACTTATGTCCTGTAACCTGGTGATAACCATATTTTAAGTCCAATTTACAAAAAATATTGGCCCCACATACTTGACCGAACAGATCATTGATCTTGGGTAAGGGGTATTTGTTTTTAACAATCATTTTGTTTAGTTGTCTATAATCGATGCATAATCTCAGAGTTCCGTCCTTATTTTTACCAAAAATGATTGGTTCTCCCCATGGTGAAACACTGGGTCTAATATATTCTTTGTCCAATAATTATTGTAATTGAATTTTTAATTCTGTTAATTCCAATAAACTCATTTGGTAGGGTGCTTTAGATATAGGGGTTGAACCAGGTAGTAGGTCGATAGAAAAGTCTATCTCCCTCCTTGGGGTTAATTCAGGTATCTCATCAACAAACACATCTCTGAAATCATGCAAAATGACAAAATCCTGCAAGCTAGGTTTATTTTCTTTTTCCAACAAATTTGTTACTTGGATGGCATAAATCTGACAACCCTTTCTCATGCATTTCTTAAATTGCATTGCTGAAATCTGTCTAACTGAGATTGGTTTTTGTATACCTTGAACTGTCCTAACAGTTTCGTTTTCATCTTTATACTTGAGTGATTTTTCATAACAATCTAACACTGCTTTATGCCTTTCTAACCAATCCATTCCGATAATTACGTCATAAGACCCTAACGGTACAATGTTCAAATTTGTCTTTGTGTTTTGACCACCTAAACTGAACTCACAGTGATAAATAAAATCATATACTTTTCTTTTTGTTTCTGTTGCTAGTTGTACTAGCCAAGAATTTGCATGTCTTGTTTTCTTAATTTTATTTGAATCCACTACACCAGGAGCGATGTAACTCAATGTAGCTCATGGATCAATTACAACAAAAATAGGAGTATTGTTAATCTTACCTTCA
>SNQJ01S0053471.1:20216-45304 GCA_010110895.2 Picea sitchensis | reverse complement strand
TTTTTTGGAGGTTGAAATATGAGCAGGAACACATCAAAGGAAACCCTAAAGGCATATAACCCAAAAACAAGATGCATTTCACCCATTTGGTCATTTTATCTTCATTGATTTGAGTTTTCAGTTGGACTGTGAACACTGAAACATTTTTCAGCAGGTTGTGTTATTCTTGTTTGGGGTTCAGTTGGAGTCTTGAGAACACTTGTATTTGTGGGTTGGAGAACGAATAGGAGGTGGAGAGCCAAGATATATACATGTTAGATCGTTAGTTTCAATTGCATTCTGATTTTGAAGAAAGTATTTTGATTTTCAACAAAATTGATTTTGGAGATTTCATCTTCATTTTTAATTCAGGGATCAACCTACAATGATATACACTTCTCTTATTTGTATTGAATCTTGAATAACCATGGCTCCTAAGTCCAAAAGGTGGTTTTATCAAGCATTAGAACATGCCTTCAAACTTGAATCGAATGATGAAAAGAAGCTCAAGTGAAAACACTATAACCACAGTATGAAACGGGGGGCACAAACAACTTGAAACACCACCTAGAATGAATTCGTTTCAAAGATGTCATAGTCCCATGCATGCTATTTGATTTATGTTTAATTTTTTGAGGCTAATTTTAAGTGCCAGATTTTTTGTTATCATATTTGATGAGATGAATTGATGGAAAACCTATTGTTTTATATATTTTAAGGATGGGAATGTCATTAATATTTTTTCTGCACAAATTTTTTTGTATTCTAAGTGTTGTTTCTATTTGAAGAGTTTTGAACTGATTTTTGCCGAGTTTCCAAGTTTTTCCATATCCCAAACTCACTCACTTTTTGTCAATCCCAAGTCTCACAACCTTGGTTTGATGTGAGTTTAAGTTGGGTGGTTGGTGTGCATTGTAGTCAAAGCATGGAAACAATCTAATGAGCATGCCATATATTGGTCCTAGGGATAAAAAAATATTAGGAACATAAACTACCACTCTCCAAAATGAATGAAATCATCTCCATACAATATTGGCTATTAAGCAAAGTTCATTCATATTATAATCAGAATAAGATTTATTAAAAATGAAACCTTCTTTTAGAGAAAAATGCACAATGACTTCAAGATGACCAAATAAAGAGGATGACAACACTTTAACAAGATAATGCTTGTCAAGAAAAATATTGTTCGAACTAACAAGAAACTTGACAATTATAGAATTGATTTTAGTTTTTGTTGATTATACCATGTAAATCAATTGCCCTTAGTATATGTATAGAAGACAAATCCATGGGGTAAGTAAGATCTATTGTCCAAATACTCAAAACAACACGCTCAATCAATATACACAATGTACGCCAAATGTGAGTGTGGAGCACAACTTCCTTATAGTTAGGAAAAAATTCCTCCGAATAACTTAAGTGCATCCATATATCCAAATCATATGTTCAAATGTTTCACATATGCATAATCCAATTACATATACATTCAACCCCATATATACCCCCCATTGGGTCATAACATAAGTACCCCCATTCAAAAAACTATCCTAAAAGATTTGTGGCTAAATATTTTGCATGTGATGAAACCAAGTAATATAGTTACTTATATTTATGCTCTCATACAATATGATTATTCATCCATCCATACTTAGTTTTTTTCAGTGTCATTCTTTGATATCTTCCTTTCCTTTGATTCCTGAAATATTTGATAATATCTTGTCGCATAATTGTTCCATGATGCCCTATTCCATTAATATCCTTGACTTTACCATCTTATTCCTTGGTAACATTGATGTGGCACCAAATCTCATGGAGTAAAAGAGTAAAATCTCTCTTTCACTCTTCTATCAAAAATAATTTTCATCTTATTTTGATATTCTTGGAATCTCTCATTCACTTGTTCTTTGGTATGTTTCACCTTAATTATCTGATAAACTCTTCTAATAAGATCATTAAGCTCTTAATTTGCATCCTGTATTAATATTAATATTAAAATGGTAATATTAAATCAAATAAATTTTTAATTATTATTATTATTATTTTTTAAATAAATATTGTTCGTCGCACTTGCAACGACAACTTAAATAGTTGTGACAATTTTGCAATATAAACAACAAAAGTTGTCATCAAAAGTGCGACGACAAAATAAATAGCTGCAACAGTTTTGCAATATAAACAAC
Organism: Picea sitchensis; assembly: GCA_010110895.2. NCBI lineage: Eukaryota > Viridiplantae > Streptophyta > Pinopsida > Pinales > Pinaceae > Picea > Picea sitchensis. The sequence continues at coordinate 43,142 of SNQJ01S0053471.1, read as the reverse complement.
AAAATTTGTCAGTGTAAGTGCGACGACAACTTAAATAGATGTGACAGTTTTTCTATGTAAATAATGAAAAGTTCTCGTCATACTTGCGACAACAACTTAAATAGCTGCGACAATTTTTCTATGTAAACAACGAAAAGTTGTTGTCGCACTTGCAACGACAACTTAAATAGCTGTGTCAGTTTTGCTATGTAAACAATGAAAAGTTGTCGTCGCAATTGCGACGACAAATTAAATAGCTGCGACAATTTTTCTATGTAAACAATGAAAATTTTCGTCGCAAGGGTCATCACAATTGAAACGAAACATTGGTTTCACATTTTTGCCTAAATTTTCATATTGGCGACGATATTTCTTTTTTATAGTAATTGTGATAAGTTCCCTAGGGGTGTCTCTCTTGTGACGTTTATTCAATTTCATTGCAATTGCCACGTGACACAAAACAATGTTTAAGAGAGTCCAGATTCATCGCAAATTCCACGACATAACATCGCGAGAGCATCGAAATAGTCGTCGTAAACTGACCCAAATTTTCTAGTGACAAGATGGATTTCTTGAGTGGAGCAAAGTTTTTTTCAAATATTGATTTGAGAAGTGGATATCATCAGATTAGAATGAGGGAAGGTGATGAATGGAAGACAACATTCAAGACGAATGAAGGAACGGATGAATGGCTTGTCATGCATTTTGGCTTGATGAATGCGCCAAGTACTTTCATGAGATTGATGAATGAAGTCTTGAGAGATTTCATTGGAACATTTCTAATTGTGTATATTGATGATATACTAATCTTCTGTAAGACCGAGGAAGAGCATCTGAGACATTTAACTCTAGTGATGAGGAAGTTGTAGAAGAGAAGCTATTGATAAATCTGAAGAAGTCGTCTTTCATGAAGAAAGAACTTATTTATTTGGGTTTTGTGATCTCTTTGAATGATTTGAATATGGATCCTGAGAAAGTAAAAGAAATCAAATATTTGTCGTCGCCAAGGAATATCTTTGAAGTCATAAGATTCCATGGATTAGCTAGTTTTTACAAGAAGTTCATCAGGAATTTTAGTGGGATTAGTGCATGAATGATGGACACAGTCAAGAAAAGACATAAATATTTTCATTGGATGGAGAAAGAGGAGAAACATTTCAAGTTGTTGAAGGAGAAGATAACTGAACAACGAGTTTTGGTTCTGCCAGATTTCATTAAAACATTCCAAGTCATACGTGACGCAAGTGGATTTGCGATTGGATCAGTCTTAAGTCAAGACAATAGACCAATTTCATACTTCAGTGAGAAGTTGAATGAGACCAAGATGAAATATTCCACATATGATAAAGAGTTTTATGCAGTCATACAGGCATTGAAAAAGTGGAGGCACTACTTGGTTCCGAAAGAGTTGATTTTGTATATCGACAACCGTGCTTTACAATTCATAGCCAAACAAGAGAAATTGAACCAGAAACATGAAAAATGGGTTGAATTTATGCATAAATTTACTGTTGTTATAAATCACATTTCTGGAACTGCTAACAAGGTTGTTGATGCATTGAGCATGAAATGTTTGATTCTGCAGGAGTTTCATGTGAATACGTTAGGTTTTGATAACCTTAAGGATATGTATAGAGATGATTCAGATTTCAAAGACAGTTATGAATCATGCGAGAATCCTATTATGAGAGACAAAAGACAATGCATTGAATACTTAATTCAGGATGGATTATTGTTCAAAGGAAATCAATTGTGTATCCCTAAGAGTTCTATGAAGGAAAGCATTTTAAAGGAAAAACATAGTGGGGGATTGGCTGGACATTTCGTCCATGATAAGACATTTTCATAGCTAAACAGTTTGTATTATTGGCCAGGAATGAGGATGGATGTCAAGAAATTTGTCATCACGCAAAGGGGAAAAGATAGAATACTTGATTGTATCAACCATTTCCAGTACCATAGAGGCCATGGGATGCGATAAGCATGGATTTTGTGTTAGGACTGCCGAGGACATAGAGAGTTTGTGATTCCATATTCGTGGTAGTCGAGAGATTTTCCAAAATGGCACATTTTATTCCATGTCAGAAAACCAGTGATGCAACACACACTGCAAATCTATTTTTCAAAGAAGTTGTTCCACTTCATGGTTTACCTAAGAGTATTGTTTCAGACAAGGATACCAAATTTGTTGGTCATTTCTGGAGGACATTATGGAAGAAGCTGGGAACAAATTTATCTTTTATCTCATCATATCACCCTCAGATGGATGGACATACTGAGGTAGTAAATCAAAGTTTAGGGGAATTGCTGAGGATTTTAGTAGTTTAACATCATAGTCAATGGGATTAGATTCTTCCACAAGGATAATTTTCATATAACAATTCACCTAATAGAATCACAGGACAAAGCCCATTCTAGATAATGTATGGAATACAACCAAGAAGAGTATCTGAGTTGATATACTTAGAGAAAAATGAGTTCAGAAGTGTTGGAGTAGAAGATTTTGCAGCAGAAATGCAAGAGCTCCACAGTAAAGTTAGAGAGCAGTTACAGAATTCTAACTAGGAATATAAGCATAGAGAAGATCAACATAGAAGAGAGCTTTAGTTTGAAGTGGTATATTTAGTCTTAGCGCATCTAATAAAAAAAATGTTCCCAAGGGGAACATATAATAAGCTGAAGATGAAAAAGACAGGGTCATGTAATATTTTGAGGAAATATGAGGCAAATGCTTATGAGATAAAATTGCCATATGGTGTAGGAATATCGCCCATATTCAATATAGAAGATCTGTATCCTTACAGAGCATATGAAACAGAAGGATCAGAGACAAAGAAGGAAGTTCAATGGGTAAGATAGATGCTTGTAGCTAAAAAGTCGCATATAGAAAAGATCATTGATTAGAGAGTTAGAAAGAAAACCTAGAGAAAGATATATTTTGAGTATTTAGTGAAGTGGAAAGGACATGCGATTGAGGATTCTAGTTGGGAAAGTGAAACAAATATCCAGAAACATGGACGGACAGTGCAGGAGCTTATGATTTTTTCAACCAGAGGAGTATGATGCAGGAGCATCACAAGCTAGCGCAAGTGGGAGATAGCTAGATATGCACCAACATGTATTTTGAGGATGTTTTTAAATTCAAAAGAGGAAACACTAATGTAATATATGGAAAGGATATTTTTTCTTTTATGGTTTGGAGATTGTAACGTAGATCTTGAGTGTTTTCTCTCATCTGTCGGTTGGAGGCATTTATTGCATTAAATGTAAAGTAGATGTAGTCTTTATTTCGATTAGATATCTTAGAGCGTAGGAGGGAAAAATCTATAAATCTCCCTCTATGTATTGTATTGTATTCATTAATCTCATGGAGAGATTGTAATAAGAGTAAGAGAGCTATAGAGTAAGAGAATAGGGAAGAACATATATTGTAGAAGTTGTATAAGCATATAGTTGTTGCTATGAAACCCATGTACAAGAGAACTTGAATTAATATATGAGAAGGATTTAATTCAATTTCATGGTGTTGGGATGATTACTATTTGCATCATTTAATGGCATGTTTACAATCTGTTATATGCTCTGTTATGCATTTCTTTCAATGCTTTAAGTATCTGTGATTTTTATGTTGAATGTATGAAGCCCGTGAGAGGGAGAGAATGAGTTTCAATTGTTTCTCACCCTGAGAAAGTCCACAAGGAATGCGTTGACGAGATTCTTAGTTTCATCTTAGAAACGATTAGGACAGATATTGTTGTTCTCATCTCAACAAAAGTGTAGGTATATCATAGAGCCATGAAAGGAGTGCGTAGGCTAGTTGAGGTCTTAGACTTTTCCAACCAAGGAGAGTGGTTGAAGAACTCCTATTGCAAGGAGTGCACAGAGTTGAAGCTGTCAAATAACAATAGGTTATTGTGAAATCCGTAAGGAGTGTGTGCCAGAATCCCATATATATCTCTGAGTTTGTAGCCAAAACAAATCTCAGGAGGGATAGAGACTTCGAAGAGTATGAAGGAAGGAAGGGGTTTGAAATTACCTTGGAGAATCAAGTTCAGAGAGAAAATACACCAAGTTATTTGGCCAGGATTTATCAAGAAATCGAAAGGACGGTTGAAGCTTCTTGGAGGGAGAATTACCGATTTTCTGTTGACCATTGGAGCTTGTAGATCAATGAAAGGGTTAAGGAAAAGGTCCTTAATAATTCAGAAGCTCAGGAGGGAGGATAACCTTTATATCTAAACCACGAGAGTCGTTGATCTAGTGCTTTGAGTATTGGAATTTCAGAATTCAAAAGTGTGGAGGAGTTTGAATTTGAGATTCACAAGTTGTGGAATCCCAACAAGATCTAGACTGTCAAATCGTGGGAGGATATGGACTGTTGATCTACAACAGAGAAGTTGCAAGTTCGAACTTTGAGGGAAAGGAGGAGCTATGTATCATGAACTACCAAGTAACGAAATTCTGACACACTTGGAGGTTGGGTCCTAGGTTATAGCAGAGAGTCACATCTGAAGAACTTAAGGGAGGAGCTAGAAGTCTCTTAGCCCATTTCAAGGTTTCAGGATCTGAAGGAGTTGGGTAATTAAACAACAAGAACCGTGAAGTTGCGAAACCCAATGTACCCTTTTCGGGAAAAAGGTTATGGTCAGATTGGTTGGTCATGTGGGTAAGAGTTTGAGCCTAGTGCTTGCTTGAGCTAGCATAACACCTAAGAAGGACCTATGGTTACAAGTGTGAATATTCCAGCTGGGAATCAAAGAGTTATTTCAACTCAAAGGGAAATTAAGAATGATCCTAAGACCAAGAGGTCAAGGAGAACCTACTGAGGTATGGGTGTTGCGTCACTAATCAAAGATCTAATTGGATGATGGTTATGAGCTTAAGCTTCAAGCTATGTGAACAGGAGATAAACAATGGAGATTAATCGAAGGTCCAAATCATACAGTTTCCATGCGTCAAATATGTGGTACGTATTGATGTGGTCAGTAAGAAGATTGACTATCGTGATCTAATTCAAAGATAACTAGACTCATGATCAAGATCAAATGTAACGTCCCTCTCATTATGACTACAAGCAATGCAAGCAAGTGAAATTTTTTCTTCTTGTTTTAGGAAGGAAGGAAATGACGACTATAGTTAAACCACACAAATTGACGATGAACACAATGCACGTGGATCAAGCAACTGAAAACAACGAATCAACACACTAGCACATCAATCAAATGGGCGAAACTTGCGAATTAAGAAAGATAAAAATGACTACTCACCTGAAACAGGCAAGACAATGCCTATAAGCTAAAGGACAACATCAACCACTCGACACAACGAATTCAATGACCAATAACTAGAAAACCTCTATGGCGCACACACTAAACACATTGAGGTGTTACAGAACACTGTACCAACATCAATCACAATGAACACATGCCAACATCGGGAAGCACAAGACTCCGGCTAGGTTATAATTCGCGTCTATCCATCACAACGCACAATGATTGCCACATATAGAATCATGTTGTCACAAGGCGATAGGCGTGACAGTCACAAAGGCGCAACATAACAATCTAGACCAATATGCCAAGAAAATTCCAACACGCTAGGAGACTGAATTTATGTCAGTAATTACACGAAGACTATACCCAAGCACCCAAGTAGCAAGTGGATAAGACATAATGTGACATCACTCAAAAATTAAAAAGCGCAACTACAGAAGGATTTCTAGTTTTCTACAAGGCATACTATGTGGTGAGACCACTATGACCAACCACCATTTACAATCGACTTAAGGCACAAGGTGCAAGTAACCAATTAACTATCAAAATTTTAATCATTTTATCCAGTAAAATTGTTAAACCCCCAACCATTAATCTTGCATACGCTAAAAACTGATACACTAATAAACCAATCCGACCAAAAATTTACTCAATCAACAATGATTAAAATTCTCTCATTGAGAAGTGCCTAAGTATTTTGTTATAAGAATCCCCCATGTGTTTTGTTGACCGTCATTGACATGTGGCCTTGGATACTCATGTTAAGATAGACTTTTTCAAAGTAGTTGGATTTTCATAACCCACAAATATCAAATAAGGAAACCCTCCACCTTTTGGTAGTGATGGACCCCGCTCTTAAATATATAATTTAATATATATATATATATATATATATTTGTTTGTTAAGGATCCCAAATTTGAGGAGTTCATCACATAGCCATGAATCTATTCTCTCCACAACAAAAAAAAATCAACTCCATACATCAATTCCATAACCTAAATTACATTAAAAACAACACCTTAATTAATATTTAAATTTTCACTTGTTTTTAGAAATTCCTTCTTTTCAATCGAACAAGTTAAGAAACAAGGTGAAATTACCATAATAAGCTATGTGAATTCTTCGCCTTCTAAATAAGGGACAATTTCATGTTAGATTGAACCCCAGAGCCTAAGATTATTGGGCGTTATTAACTGATATAATAGGTGGGTGTTATAACTAATCGAATTATTGGGTGTTAGTTATTAACTGATATAATAGGTGGGCGTTATAACTGATCAAATTATTGGGTGTTATAATTTATTGTCCATTACAAATTATACATCCATAAAACGTTCGAATAACGGACACAATCTCTGAATAGTGATAATAAATTCATTGTCTTAAAGATATAGCTGTCCATAAAAAGGAATGAATAAATATAAAGAAATTAACAAGGATATAAAAATATTCATTGTCCAATCAATATATATCAAAACAATAATGCTCTCCATAAATCATATTAGAAAGCACCAACATAGAAAATGTTGTCTATTTAGTAATATCAATGTCTAATTATTATTATCCTAGGGTCTATTAAAACGTGTGACTGTATCAAAGGTTCGTTGTCAACCATCCCATTGTTTTCTAATAAAGGGGTGATATCGTTGTGTAAATATATAAAAACATGAAATATAATATTGTAGTTTCTAAAAATTACACTCTGTAAAATATACAATTTGTTGTCTAATTATATAAAAATGTTATGTGAACGTTGGGTAATAACGATCATAGGTAAATATCAATATGATACCATTGTGTATATATATCATTGTTCGTCAAGATTTTATTGTCTAAAAATATTATTGCTATCATTTATTAAATGCCAAGTATCGTTGCACAATACATCTAAATTCATTTTTAATAGAATTGCTATCAATAATAATCAGTTATAGAAACCGATGCATAGACGTCGTTGACTTATAAAATTGGTAAATCGTAGTCAATAGTCATAAAACACAGAGTAAATAATTACATCCTAAAAGAAATGCAGAGGAAATACCGTTGTGGTAAAAGCATGTAAAAAGGGTAGATGTGAACTCTATAAACTCTATATCGTTGATGAATGTAACGTTGTCTGTGTATTAACACATAGTCAGTAACATATGTAAAACACAATCAATATAAAATCTATCTACAACATATGTAAAACACAATCAATAACATAAGTAAAACACAATGAATGTAATATATGTAAAACGCAGTGAATATGTAAAACACAGTCAATATAAACGATGTCAACAACATATGTAAAACACAATCAATAACATAGGTCAAACATATTCACTATATATTACAATAGCAGTGACCACATCAAAATGTTTTTAAAATACCAATCCAAGTACTAGGATTCATTATTAAAATCGCAGAGGTCATACCCAACAAAGTGTTGGGGTTTATTATTAAAATCATAGAGGTTATACCAAGAAATTGCAAGGATAAAGAGCAGAGATAATCACACAAAACCCCAGAGATACTCAGCACAATAAGGTGAAAGGACCAATCATTCAACAATGAATCAATCAATGCAAGGATTCTTATTCACAAGGAGGGTGCAAGGATTAGATATCAATTCTAAATGAAAACACCGAGATAAGGAAAGGGTAGATGGATAGGAAAGAATTATCCTCCACTCATCATCCATGCACACAAAAGAAGGGCATTTGAATCTATAGGTATTTAAACACTGAAGTGACGACCGTCGATTTGGCTCCTGGACGACTGCTCAGACACATACTAATGACTAAAGGGATAAGGTAAAAACACAAATTTCTTTGTAATAATCAATAAAAAAAATATTGAAAGGTCATAGGAATTAGTCAATTCAAAATGTAGGAAGCGTAAGGCTAGGTTGAATTTAAGTTCATTGATTATAAAATGATGAGTAAAACATAATATTTACACAAAAGAAGTAAAGTAATGAAAACACAGGAACAATATGAATCTACCATTAAAAAATAAATGCATGCATACCATAGCCAAATGTGACATCTCCAAGTCGTTGTCCCATGCGTGCTCCATCCATCTCCCACTTTCCGACCTATGTGACCTCACCGGTACCTCCCAACCAATGCTAGGGGTACTCTTCTCCCCCCTAAACCCCAAGATCCACAAAGAGGCCACGCACACAATACCAGAGAACCGCTAGCACCTAACTAGTCTCACAAGGTCAATCTACCACTCGTTACCTGAGCTGGGTATCCCAACTCCCACAAGATAAGTTCAGTCAAGACAAAAATTCAACAGTGTAATGTTACACATAAAAATCAAATCCATACTCCTCCTCCTCCATCCTTTTTATAGAGTTTTTAGGTGATTTCTTTATGAAATTTTCATTTAATTTCTTTTTCATTAATTTAATCATAAAAAACCTCCCCCGTACACATGTCACCTATCCCCCTAGTTGCACCAGAAAATTAATTTCATTAATTATCTAATTATTCCTATTTCCCTCACCCACCTAAAAACATTCCTAAAAATGCTCCTTGGTGTCTCAATATTGCCTTACAAATATTAATTGACTTACGCCATACTAAATTCTTAGTAGAGTTAAAAAATAGCAAGTTCCCAAGGCAAGATTACTTACTAAGTTAGACATTCATCTTTTTCTTTATGTTTCCCCTTATTCATTTAGTTTCCTATTTCTCTTAAGTTTCCCTCTTTCCCCTTTTTAGATAAAACTCAATTTATCAAGTGTAGAAAAACAACCTTTACCCCTTTTTCTTTTTAATTAAAAATTTAATTAGCATATGTATATAAAACAATCATTTCCATTTTAAAATTTTAATCCCCCATTATAATTTGTTTTTAATAAATTAAATGAATTTCTTATCCCCTTCTTGTTTCATGTTTAATTATGATTATTATTTTTGACCACATGTGTTACAAAGACCTAGATTTTAATTTCACTAGGTCGGGTGTCATTTTTATTAGGGAAATTGTTTTAAAATCTTATTTGTCACATCATTCATTTTAAGGCCATTTAGGTTTATTCACTTACCTATTTGTCACATCATTCATTTTACACATTTAGGTTTATTCACTTACTAAATAGAATCCACTCCCTCTATCTCCGTGTGACACACCTGTGCCCTAAGGGTGCCACTCGCCTCACATTGTTTCCCTTGTGTGTGACATGCCCTTAGGATGCACCACCTAGGTTCTCCCAAGGTGCCACTCACCTCTTTCCCTTTTCCTTGTGCAATGTGCCCTTAGGATGCAATTCGTTGCATGTGCTATTGATAAATCATGAATGCACTAACTAATCTCCTAGATCCACCTCGGATCTAGAACAAAACAAGACACGACATGACACTTTCCCTAAGTTGCTGTCTCATTGAATTTACTATCAAAGAAGGAATGAATGACATACCTTGATATCGCCTTATATCTTCGTTTGTTCAAGTTTTTCTTTGGTGCTCTTGTGAAATCAAATCAGCAATGACAAAAACTAACCAAAGTGAAATCAACAATAGTAGATTCAATAAAAACCTAAACATGTGACCAAGGAATCATGTAATAAAATCAATGATTTTGCAGAAACATGCGACCATATTATATTAAGTAAAGTGGAAGATATAACCAAATTTCCTTGATGTCTCAAGTTCCATTTTAGTGGTCCTTCAAGACACACACAAGCTCCAAATTTTCATGAAGATGATCCACAAAAACTTGAATTCCACTTCGCTTAAATAGATGGCGAGATTATTAATTGTAATTTCAATTTAATAATCTAACTGGTCCTAAAGTTAGCTAACTTATAATTATTTTTAAATAACTTGAACTAATTAATTATTATTAATTACTTGTTCATGATTGTCAGATTAATTACATTAATTAACTCATTAATTAAATAAGTAAATAAAGAAGGGGTTAAAATTATAGGTTAATTTGTTAAATACTTACGTACATGAGAAGGGATAAGACATTGAATACAAAGGGATAAGGAAAATTAATGAGGGGATAAGGTAATAAATGGGTGGCAGGAAGTAAATGCATGAGGTAGCAATATATATAGATATGGAGGGGGAGTGAGGTTTACTAAGGGACTATTCCATGGGACTATTATTTTTATTTGAGGTTTCTTGGATTGTAGAGGGAGGGAGGGAGTTCCCAGAACTGGATGGATGAGGCGTGCAACCTGGCCATGTTGGAGGTTTTGGCAACAAAGGATATCCATATGACATCTTGGAGCTAGGTTTCCTCGCTATGTGGGAGGATAGTAGGCTTGGGCAGTGTTTACACAGCAAAGTTATGAAGGCAACAACAAGGCAAAGAAGCAACAAAAATTAGCATCAGAATCCGTATTTAAATTGTGTATTGTTTTATTTTGTTATAAAATTTTATTATCCGTTTTAAATTTAAATGAATGCCTACATAAAGAAATTGAATTTCATATATTAGATAATTAATTGATGTTAATTAAATTGGTCACTACATAAATTAACATCAAAGTTTTTCATTAGAAATAGATCTCATAATATCTCATAATTCAATTTCGACATCTATTCATAAGATTATCATTTACCCAAAATAGATTGCATCATATCCAACATCATCCTAATATCATTTAAACATTCATTAAATCTACATTCTCACAATATGTCGATCATATACATCATCATCAATAATATTTAAACATTCGTGAAATTTTACATTCACGTAGGTAGATCGACTATATACATCATCATCAATAACATTTAAACATTCTGTGAAGGTTCATAACCCTTTAAAGTTTAAGGTATCCCTTAATAGTTCTCAATCGCGGACTAGAAAATAAAGTATATAGGCCACAATTAATCCTAGCCGTCTAAGTCAAAAAGATGGTGTTACATACACCCAACCTTCGAGAAACATGTTCTTTGAGGTGGTCAAAAAAGTGAGGATAGTCTCGCCGTAGTGTCCAACATCTTCCCAAGTAGCAGATCCCAGACTATACTTGTCCCAATGGACCTTAACTGGTCTACTAGATGGTTCCTGAGTTGTCGGATTCCTTACTACATAATATGCGTAATGGTTCTACTTTGAGGGTTCCCACGTCCGATACGTGCAACTCTTCCAATTTAGTTTATGTGATCCATCAACAACATAATGACGAAACATATACATGAAACACATTATGAGTTTTACGCAAGTGGGTTGGCGCTCATTTGTTACCCATGACTTTAAACAAGTCGATATGGCTTCATGGGGAAAACAAGTGGTAGGACCTAGTGTTGATAATTGTATAGGTCTACTATACAATTATCAAAACAAGCGGTAGGACCTAGCAATGATAATTGTATAGTAGACCTAATCATTGGAATGGATTGGTTAGCATCTCACCGAAGCTTGGTAGATTGTTTTGCAAAGAGGGTGCTTTGTGTCGAGGATGAAGGAAGACCAAGAGAGATCCAGTGGCGTACAGAGAAAGTGTCATTACGCTTTTATATCAACTATGAAGGTTGCCGATGCTTGAAGAAAGGAACCGATTGTATGTAGTGAAGCAGTGAATGAAATGAAGGGACCCCCATTGGATCAAGCATTCGGTATTGTCATAATTTCAGATGTTTTTCCAAACAAGTTACTGTGGCTACTCCTAAGAGGAGCTTGATTTTACTATTGATAAAACCTGGTGCAAAACCAATATCCAAGACTGTGTATCGGATGAAAGCACAGCTTTGTGAATTGCAAATGCATTGAAAGAGTTAATGGACTTAGGGTTAATAAGGCCCAAGCAGTGTCACCTTAAAGAGACCGTAATTTTTGTAAAGAAGAAGGATGGATCCTACGACTATGTATAGATTCATGTGGATTGGAAACCAAGCATGCTGAAAAATAGGCACCCGAATACAATAGATGACTTCGGATCAGATGAAAGGAGAAATGGTATTTTCAAAGATCGATTTACGAATAGGTTATCATCACTAAGGATTAAGGAAGGTGATATTTCTAAAAATGCCTTTCGAACTTGCTTTGGACATTACGAAATTTGTTGTGGTACCTTTGATTGACCAATGCGCCATGCTAACAAGTATTCATGAGCCTCATGTACGGTGTATTCTGGAAGTACTTTGACCATTTTGTACAAGTATTTTAGATGACATCCTCATCTATTCCAAGAATGAAAGAGAAATCAGAGGAACACTTGGTAGTGTTGTCTTGTCTTAGAGAGAGAACAAATTGTATGAGAATTTGTCGAAGTGTTCCTTCTTCCGTAAAAGAGATCCACCATTTAGGTCATATCACCGGGCGAAGGGAATCGCGGACCCATATGCTGCAAAGGCCATTATGGAATGCACAATGCCAAAAATGCCCATGAGGTAAGAAGCTTCATGGGGCCATGTGTTATTACCTGAGATCTAGAAGGATTCTCAAAAATAGCAAAACCCATCACCACTTTGTAACGCAATGGGGTCATGTATGAATGGACGTAAGAACGTGGATAGGGCGTTCTTGGAGCTTAAGAGGTTACTAACCGCTGCACCAATTATAATGAGTGTTGGACATGGAAAAGGACTTCATAGTCCGCACGGATGCCTCGAAGAAAGGATTGGAGGCCGTACACTGTAGGATTGAGGAGTGATAGCTTATGCATTTAGGAAGTTGAAGAAACATGAGAGCTATACATGACTCATGATTTAGAGCTGGCACCAATGCTAGCTCAAACTTGGAGCACTATCTTGTTGGATCTAAACTTTGAGCTCAAAATGACCATCAAAGTTTAAAACATCTCTTCACCAAAGAGATCCGAATGCCAAGCAAAGGCGATGGAGGGAGGCGATTTTGGTATTTCAGACATCAAGGGAAAGGAAAATGTGGCTGCAGATACCTTGAGTAGGAGACCACGATCTTCTCCTCTTTGCAACCTTAAAGGTCAAACTGAGAGAACATGTGTTGACAGAACTCCCAAGAGACAATTAGTATTTAAAGGTTACTTTAAAACTCTAGAGCGGGAGGCAAGAGATCCATAGCAGAAGGATATAGTCTAGAACAGATGACTGTTAAGATATCGAGGAAGGATGTACATACTCGAGAATGGGGATATTCAAGCATCATACTGGCGAACTCATAGATCACTTTATTGTGTGCATCCAAGTGTGAAGAAGATGCACGCAGATATGAGGAAGCTCTTCTTTCCGGTAGGCATGAAGCTGGCGTAGTCCATTTCGTCGCTAAATGCTCGGAGTGTCAACAAGTGAAAGCCCACCACCATCACCCGGATGTGCCTCCTACAACCGCATGATGTCACTTTTTATGTCCATGCAAGTCATCTCATGGATTTTGTTGTGGGGTGCCGCCACATCTCTATAGACACAATTCCATTCTTTTGATAGAGGATATAACCAAGAGTGCTCATTTTATTCCAAAGACAATTTCACGATGTCTAAGGGATGTGGCATGTGTGTTTGTAAGTGTGGTTATCCGTTTGCATGGGATACCTAAAAGATCATTTTATAGACTCGCATTCACTTCTAGGTTCGGACAAGTTTACCGCTAGGGACTCAATTGAACTTAAGACAATCATCATCCTGAAACAGATGAGAAAACTGAGAGATAAATCAATTCAAGGAAGACATGCTTAGGATGTATGTAATGGATAATCAAAACCCAAGCAGAGAAGTACCTACCTTTGGTAGAATTGCCTACAATAAAAGCTATCATAGCTCCATCAGAATGCCACCATATGAAGATTTGTATGGGAAGCCAAGTGTAGAATTCCATTGATGGGATAGACTAGAATACTGAGTAACCATTGGGCCAAAATTGATTCAAGAAATGGAGGAACAGTGATTCAGACAGTAGAGACTAAAGGAAGCACGTGATAGGCAAAAAGCTATGTAGATGCACAATGTGACTGACTGCTATAAGGGAGACCGTGTTTTCATTCTGATCGTGCCCATAAGAAAGTACCATATGAGCCTAGGAAGGGGACAAAGTTGTCACCTCAATTTATAGGACCATTCTGTGATCCAAGAGAAAATTGGACTCCCACTTCATATCACCCCAGATCACACTCCCACTTGTATTAATAAAACTCATAATGTATTTCATGTATCTTACGTCATTATGTTGTCATGAATCAAATACATAAACTAAATTGAAGGAATTGTAGAATACACATGGGAACCCTATGGTAGAACCCATAATATTGGATCGTATTCTGGACATCCGTAGAACCGCCTAGGCAGACCAAGTTAAGGTCCAAAGGGGATGGGCATAGTCCAGGATTTGCTTCTTGGGAATATGTTGAGACATTACTTACGAGACTATCCTCACTTTTTTTGACCACCTAAGAACATGTTTCTTGAAGGTTGGGGGTATGTAACACCACCTTTGACTTAGACAACCAGATTACCTGAGGCCTATATACTTCTTTTTCTAGTCACAATGAAATCCATTATGGATACACTTAAATCCTTTAAAATTTATGAACCCTTTATGAATGTTTAAATGTTGTTGATGATGATGTATATGATGCCATCTAATACGGGAATGTAAATTTTACTAATGTTTAAATGCTATTGATGATGATTTATGATTATTATATTGTGAGAATGTGAATTTAATGAATGTTTAAATGCTATTAGGATGATGTTGATATGATGCAATCTATTTCTGTAAATAGATAATCTTATGAATAGATGTCGTAAATTGAATTATGAGATATTATGATCTATTATTTCTAATCGAAACTTGATTGTTAATTTATCTAAGACATGGATACCAAATTGAAAAAATGATAGTATGCAATTACATGATGATAACGCATAGAAATGTATGAGTTTGTGTTGCATTATCAGGTTATGGGCTATGAAACAGCCAAGGGATAATGATGATGAAAGTGGATATCGACCACTGTCCTCACTAACCGAGAAACATTATGGTATGAATATTGTATGTGGAATTTATATTGGTTTGGATGCATTGCTATGATATGTGGACCAGTGCATGATTTCAGGTGATGACACTGCCCAAAACCGAATAAAATGATGACAAAACCTCCAGCAACATGGTGCCACTATGTATTCCATTGTAGGGTGTGGACCCTAGTCCTGTTAGGAGGGGTGCAGGCATTTCCCACCATGTATCCTCCATCGTAGGGTGTGGACCCTAGTTATGATTGGGAGGGGTGGAGGCATTTCCCACCGTGTATCCTCCGAAACCTGAAGTCATGGGAGAACGATGTTAGTTCACGCTCCCCAAGACATGTGATGATGATTTTCAGATGCCTGCTAGGGAAGCTTGGTCGAGATAGTGAAAGTTCCTCTTACGGGTTCTATTTGGAGTTAGGTCAATATAGTTGACGCTCCAAGATAGTCTAGCAGAGGAAGGATAAGAATGGAGATGGAAGTAGGTTAGGGAGGAAGGATGAGTAGTAATAGTTGAGACGGTATGGAGATCTGTCTTGTGGTGGAATTTAATGTTTTCCCTTCAAGAAAAAGAGAAAATGTGTATATATGAATATTCATAACTTTGTAACTAAACCATAGTTGTCTAAAATAAAATTGTTGAACCGGATAATTGTAATTAAAGAATTTCTCAAACAATTGATTGGTTGTTGTTTTTTATAAAAGACTAGTCTTGCTGACTGGATTGGATGCATACATAAATTACTAAAGGATGGTATTTTTTATTATTAGTACATGCATGAGACTTGCATGTACTATATACACATGCATTTCTTGTACATATACACTAGTATGCATGAGTTTTCTTGACTTACTGAAAATGTCGGTTACTTGTTATGAATGTATGAACCATGTTTCTTTTCCTTTGTACCATAAGATACCTTAACTTCGGGATGAAGTTTCCTGAAGGGGGCGTGTATGTAACGACCCTTCTTAAATAGATGTATAGGATTATTAATTGTAATTAATTTAATAATCCAACTGTCCTAAAGTTAGCTAAACAATAATTATTTCTTAAATAACTTTAACTAATTAATTATTATTAATTACTTGTTCATGATTGTCAAGGATTAATTAAGTATTAATTAACTCATTAATTAATTAAGTAAATAAATAAAAGGGGGTTAATAAATTATAAGTTAATTTGTTAAATACTTATGTACACAGGAAGGGATAAGACATTGAATATAAAGGGATAAGAAATTAATTATGAGGGGATAAGGTAATAAATGGGTGGGTAAGGAAGTAAATGCATGAGGCGGTGAAGGAAGGATATGGAGGGGGAGGAGGTTTACGAAGGGGATCATTCCACGTGACTATTATTTTTTCTTTGAGGTTTCTCTTGGATTGCAGAGGGAGGGGAGTGGAGTTCTGTAACTGGATGGGATGAGTACAAGCACCGGTTTGTTGGAGGTTTTGGGCACGGGGGCCAGGATATCCATATGATATCTTGGAGCTAGGTAGTTGTCCTAGTTGGCAGAGAGGATAGTAGGTTTGAGCAGTATAGTCAGTGCATCAGGCAGCAGGAAGGAAACAACAAGGCAGCAAGGCGAATTAGCATTAGACCCAGGTAATTTAAATGTGTATTTGTTTTATTTTGCTATAAAATTTTATTATGTGTTGATAAATTTATATGTGAATGTGCTCATATAAAGAAATTATTGAATTTTACTATTATGTTGTAGAATTAATTGATGTTAATTAAATTGTTCACTACAAAATCTTGATGGACAAATGGAGACCTCAAGCATCAGTTGCAACAGGATTCTTCACACAGTCTTCAACCTATTCTCTCAACAATTCCTTGCTTGATCTTGCTTAACCATTTCCATGAGAAACCCATCATTAAATAGGAGAAAGAGAAGTGGTCAAATGGATGAGGATGATCCCACCAAATCAAAGAAGACAATAGGATCCCAACCATATCTATGCCACCTCACATTCCAGAAGATACTTCTTCTAGAACCTTTGTGAACTTTTTCCTTTTTTATCTTTCAAACGTTTTCGCACCCTACCTATATATCAGCCTGTGGAAACCCCATGAGATAGGTATAGAGTATCCTACGGAAATCAAGAATTTCCACACTGTGTACTACTGCTAGTCTACGACGTCCATCTAAAAACAAGCTTTGTAGGGGAAGAAACTAGTTACTTTTCTCTTGCAAAATATATTTTTGAGAGCCTGAAAACATGGCTGTAGAATCATCATCAAGGTGACCAAAATAATGTCTAACACAATTCCCCCCAAAGTATGAGGATAGAACTCGTGACAGTTGAAATACTTTGTAAAATGTGTGTGTGTGTTGGGAACAAGGAATGCACCAATCGAGAACCTGCAAACAATCAAGCATCTGCACAATATTATACTGTTTATGAGGTAGGCATTCCCATGCTCAAATTACAAATGATTTAAGTAATGAATGTAAGTCATGGACATAAATTATACACTATGGATCCATGTCATCGAAAATGATACATAGCCACCTGGAATACACTGTGGATCTATGTACTAGAAAGCTCAAATTCAGACATAACCATGAGACATACAAAGTGGATCTATGTGTCAATACAAATCGTAAATAATCCATCGCAACCTGGATCAAGAATGATGGGATCAAGGGTATTCAATCCCATCGTGCGTAAGTACGAATCTATCCATGTGATTACAGGTGTTGAAGTTGAACATGGTAGAAACAAGTTGATTATCGGTCATTGATGAAAACCATTAACAAGTATGAGGGAAATCACCATTGATGTCAATGACTCCCAAGGTACCTTAATACAATCCAATGAATGCAAATAAATGATTTGAAGTTGAAAACTTGAGGGAATCTCTCAATCAGGGACCAGAGATGTGAATCCACTATCAAAATTGAAGAAAACTTCCATTGAGGTATGCAGGCTCTAAGGTACTAAATAATTTCTAGGTATTGTTCTCGGATGATGAGTTGAAGTCGATAGGAAAAGACTCATCAGACGAGGGCCTTGACATATCCCGCATCAATGACACGAAATAAGTAACAAATTTAGGGTAGATGAAAGTATGAAAATTATTTGAAACTGACACAGGGAAGGTCAACATGGTAGGAATTAACAATTGTAGATGGCCGACTCGATAGAGGGCTTGTTTGGACTTCTCTTGAAAATATGAATGACATGAAAATGGTCTTGGCAGCATTGACTCAAGGATGACCCAAGATATGAACTTGCAAAAATTCAGAAGAGAGACAAATGGATTTCCAAACCCAGATCCAAAAGATGAAAGGGGGGTGTCATGTTCAAGAGTGACTATTACTTCCCTGTTAACACAAATACAAAGACACATTTCTTTCCCAAATTTCCCCCCACCATTTCTGGCAAGTACCTCTTTATTTTTACACAAGATTGAGGAGGATAAGATATGTTTGTTGATGTAATATCATCTTTTAGATGAGTCCCTCGGAGTATGTTTAACGAACCCTAAGAAGGAGTGGTTCGGTCCCATAAGGATCTTTCGATGTTTGTTTAACGAGTCCAAATATAGAAAACTTAGGGGTTTTTCATGTTTATAGAGTCTAAAAAACACTTAAAGAGAACTCTCTCAATTCCTTTTTCGTAAAGTAGTTTGACGAGACCGAAAATGTGATAAAATATCTCCCATCAAAAAATTTCTTCAAATACTTTTACGAGCGTGAAAAGAACAAGGTCGCTCGACAATCTTTTTGTTTTTACGGAGCATGAAAAGACCTTAAAGGATACTCCATGAGTTTCATTTTTCGTGTTACCATGACGAGTATAAAAAGATGAAAAAATTATACTCAGTTGTGTTCTCATAGATTTTTGAGCACGATAACGAACAAAGACTAGGCTCGAGGTTTTTCTGAAAAACCCTAAAATGTACTTGAACATGTGACGAAAAAAAAAACAAATCACAAAAAGTATCTATACTTCATTGTTCAGGATCCTAATGCTTCCACCTGTAAGAAAAAAAAATACTCACGAGACCGTTATACCTTTAGGTTTTGGATAAAATGTATTAAATAATATGAAATATTAATAGAAAAAGTAAAAAATAAAATAAATATAGGTAAAATCTCTTTTTTACTATTTCATTTTCATTTTGCCCAAAACTCACCTAGAAACCCTATTTCTACCTCAAACTTCGGCTGTCGATTGCGGGAGGCAAAGGTAATATCCTTGTCCTCTTACTTTT
Source organism: Picea sitchensis (assembly GCA_010110895.2). NCBI lineage: Eukaryota > Viridiplantae > Streptophyta > Pinopsida > Pinales > Pinaceae > Picea > Picea sitchensis. The sequence goes on along the minus strand of SNQJ01S0053471.1, from coordinate 23,768 downwards.
CAATGGATTAAATTTCATTTTTATCGGTTCAAAATGAATTTTTGAGTTGAATTTTAGGCCGGTAGGTGCATGCTGGGGCCATCGCAGGTGACCCATATCAGGGCCTACGAAAACCATAGGTTTCCGTGAGTGGCTTGTGGTTCACCTGCAAAAACCCCGCACTGTGTGCAATAGTCCACCTGCGGCGATCACAAATCAAAAAAATTGTGCATGCGTTTAGCCAATAAAAACTTTACAAAGAAGCAAATAGGGATTCTAACTTCTCTTAATGTCCCAATGTAGGTGTTTATTCATAAAAATGATGGAGTGCAGGGAGAGGGAACATGAAGATGATGATTTCATTGCTTTGAATGACTCGGGAACTGTGAATTACCTCCGTCAATATGGACTACTCAAATTCTTTAAAATCTAGGGCATGAGGGCCCAACTGAGGTTACTAGAGTATCTAGTCCACATGTGGGATGTGGACCACCAGGTGTTTCATGTGGGTGCCCAGGTACTATCCTTAGATATATAGGATATCTATTTCTTGGCGGGGTTATCTCGTCGTGGGTCTCATGTGACTTTGACAGGAGGTAGAGTTGGTGGTCTACCAATGAGCGAGTATCTTCGTCGATACTGTGATCCTCCGGTAGAGAGACGCAAGGGAAAAGTTGCCATCAGGGGTGCCTAATATTTACTCCTCCGGACTATTATTTTTACCATTGCACGTATGACAAGGAGTGAATCTCCTCACATGGCCCTCCAAAGCTATTTTCAATATGTAGTGGAGTGCATGGAACCTAGGGTGTTCAACTGGAACGACGAAGTCCTTCGCAACATGAAGACAAAGCTAACAAAATGCAAGAAGGGAGACCTAAGACGATTTGGGTATGGATCTATTTTAGTGTATTTCTTCCTAGATAGGGTCCCTCATTGATGTTTACAGGTAGAGTGGGGCATATTGACCCCACGGGATTCAAGGATGAAGAGGTGGTGCGACCTCATGGCTCGGCACGTAGCGGGCCCCATCATAAAATACAATGACGCATTCTGACTGGTTGAGGCCTTTGATCCTGATGGTGGACAATTATGCATATGGTGGGCTGGATTTCAGAGGTGACCCTGACTGGGTTCTACCTGAGGGATTTCAGTGGGGAGACTTAGCTAAGAAAAACATTTTATCTTTTATAATGTTTTTGTAAATTTGGCAATATAAAATGTCTTTATTCTTTCAATCCAATGACTAATCAAAATTTTGACAATGCAGATGTAGGGCCACACCGGCCTCCAGGTACATCCCCTATTCAGAGACAAGGGGAAGTAGCTATGGTAGCAATATTGGATGTTGGTGACTATGAGGCATTTGAGTAGAACTTAGAGGGATTGACCGCAAATATCCCAGACATCTCCATCAAGGAGATTCTGAGAAGCTATCAATGTCATACTCTAGGAATATCTAGTTCACTTAGTCGACTACTTCTTAGGGTAGCAAGAGCAGTAGTGTGCTACCATGAGCAACATCCTTGATGTTATTTTGTATATGGAGCCAAGTGCTTCTCATTTTGATATTTTTGGTCTTCGGACGAAAACACTTTTTGTTTTGTAAAACACTTTTATCGTTATATATATACATGAGGCTTCTACCTGATTACTTTATTTAATGTGAATTTTGGTTGGATTTACATGTGTCTAAAATGTCTATCTAACACATAATTAGCTAATGCATCTGTTAATGTATTTAGATATCTACGAATATGTTGATATTCAATGTAATCGAAGTAATGTTCCAAGAGGTGAATTCGTAGATATACCTGTAACAAAGTAGGACTTCAGATAGCATAGACATTACTTAGTTGTAGTACCACTAACTGTGAATCAAGCCATACAACAAGGTGAAAAATTCCAAGTGAAATAGCATCGATCAATAATTCAATGACCGCACTATATTCCATAATATTGTTAGTTGCACGACCAAGGAAAGCACCATGTAGACTGATTAACTCGTTCGTAGGTGCATAGATTTCCCAAGAAATAGATGCTAAGTTCTCAGTACTATGACTAGTTCTATGGGCGAATCCAATACAAGGTAGTGAATACACCAACATCTAGAAACCAAGCACAATGCAAGGTAAGCAACTAAGGGTCGAAACCAAATAACGAAAAAGCACAGAAAAGTAGCACACAAGAGTATGATACAGTAAAAACACAATAACTCATGAAAAGACAATCTAATCATAGTAATTGTTCAAGTAAAGTCCATTTCTAGGTTCACTCAAAGGAATTCCATCATAGTCCACTAACTCATAGGCTCCCTTGTTCAACACTTGTTTGACGATATAAGGGCCTCGCCACATACCCTCGAATTTTTCGGCCCTAGTAAATCATGATTTTTTTCATAGAGGAGAAGTATATCACCTTAACACGTGGCTTGGAATGCTTGTCATTTTGGGATTTTACATGTTTCTTCTGGGTTTCATAACCAGGGTGGCATCACGACGGGTTTTGTCTAATTGCACAATATAAAATAGATGTTCTTCCTTGGCAGAGGTGTTTGGGAGAAGTTCAACAAATGGCTTCAAATATGGGATCTCACATTCAATCGACATAAAAAATTCGATATCATATACTAATTGAAAAGGTGTAAATCCCATGGAAGACTTCACCGATGTCCGATAGGCCCATAATGCTGAAAAAAAAATTATGTGCCAAATTATCTTGTGAATTTCTATTATCCGTCGAAGAATAGTTATAAGAACTTTGTTTATTGCTTCAACTTCGCCATTGGCCTGTGGATAGTAGGGAGTTGAGTTTTCATTCCGAAGACCCAATTTTTCGGTATGCTTAGACATCATGAAGTTTTGAAAATGGCTACCGTGGTCAGTGATGGTAGCTTGTGGGATTCCAAATCTAGTGATGATATGATTGAATATGAATAGGGATGCAGTTTTTTTGGTATTTTCAAATGTAGGTATCGCCTCATCCCATTTCATGAGATAATACATGGCTACGATGATGTATCCATGCCCCCCGACCGAGTGGGGGTTACATGTCATGAAATCAATGCCCCATTTTGTGAAAGGACCAATGAAAAATATAGGGTGTAAAGGAGCGAGGAAAGACCTTATCTTGCTATTGTACCTTTGAAAAGCATGGCACTTCTAGATGACAATTATACAGTCTTTGAACAAAGAAGGCCAGAAGTACCCTTCTCATAAGATATTTTCGGCAGTGGCATACCCATACATATGACCACCACATGCTCCAGAGTGGTAGTCATTCAAATATTTCTCAGCCTCATCAAAGTTGAGATAGCGTTAGAAAATAAAGTTAACACCACAGTGATAAAGAGTGTCATGAAAAATTATGTATTGACGGGCTTGATACCATATGTGATGACGGTATATATTAGAGAGGTTGGGCCAGAAAGTTTGAGTTCGGAGATAAATGATAATATATCCATACCAAACGTCATAAAAAATGATCAGAAAAAGGGATTCATCAGGTAAGGAATCCTATGCCACATTTTTTGTCTCAGCGGAGGGAAGGTCACATATCAATTCATAAAATACC
>SNQJ01S0053470.1:126825-152273 GCA_010110895.2 Picea sitchensis | reverse complement strand
TGTTCTTCATTACTTTCTATGGTATTATTCAGGGATGTACTCTGCACTGATAAGACTGGTACACTTACCATGGATCGAGTAGTGATGGTTCATCATCTTGACAGTTGGGGCATGTCCAGTGATAAGATTCTGTATTTTACATTTCTTAATTCATATTTTCAGACTGGGTTCAAGAACCCTTTGGATGATGCAATCTTAGCATATGTTTACACTGGTGGGTACAAATTTGAACCTTCAAAATGGATCAGGATAAATGAACTACCTTTTGATTTCAGTCGGCGACGAATGTCTGTCATACTAGAGGATATTAATCATAATCATGTCCATAGAAACAAGCACCCACTTCTTGTAGAGAGAATTATGGTGACAAAAGGAGCTTATGAAGAAGTGGTGGAGTCGATGTGCCTTTTTTGCAGCAATGGAGCAGGCAGTGAGCTTAACATTCACAGTTTTCTCAAATTCCAGCACATAGCTCCCTCCATTATTGTTTGTCAAACAACTAGATAAAGCTCTAGATTGAATGGGACCCGACATATTGTAACAGGACCCTTTCTTCCAAACCAAAAACTTGCAACAGTGCACCATCAAAATCCAGATGCTGTCCCTTTATTCACATGTCTGTCCTCCTAAGGGTCACAGTGATGACAGCTATTGAAGAAAACTGATGCAACCAAATGGGTAACAGACCCAATTGACATATTCAAGGCTCATACAAACAGTGTTTTGTTTACTTGTCTTGGGTGAGGGGCTTTGAGTAGGAAAAATCACAAGACAACAAGTAGTTCTTGGGGATGTTGTAATAATAGAATGAAAGCATTAGACCCCTCAAGTCCTAATGAGTATTCTTCCCCAAAAGTTTGGAGGATATAGCGAGGACAGTTGAAGATCTCACTGAGGCCTCATTTACATAGTCTCCTTGGCTTTATCCTCCTTCAAGGGACGTCATGGATGTTTGTCTTGACTCAGCTGAGGAGCAGCTTTTCTTTTCACTTCCGTACGAGGCTCAGAAGGAATACTAGAGGATGATGTTGCAGATTTTCTTTTTACTTCTACTCCTCAGGGGGGTTGATCTTTTATTGGTTGAGCAGGCCTATGAGTTCAGAGAACTTGTGGGGGCATATAAGGGTAATTTATGACCATATAGTTAGGGCTCTGGTATTGGGAATAACAACTATGCAAATAGATAACTTCTCTTTTGAGTAATGGGCCTTTTAGGTGCAGGCCTACGAGGTCAGAGAACTTGGGGGGGGGCATACAAGGGTAATTTATGACCATATGCTTAGGGATCTGGTATTGGAAAATAACAACTAAGAAAATGGATAAATTCATTTTTGAGTAATGGAACTTTTAGGTCATTGGTGAGGTCAACGTCAATTCAGACCTGCTTGGAGGGCCTAGAAGCAAATAGTGGATACAGATCAAACAGATATACAGATAAAGTTATATATTAATATTTAATTTTGTTAAAACTTAAGCAAACTTGCCATTTGGTTTTTGGAAAGGCAGCGAATTATTGAAGGTAGGTGGACACTATAGTATCATGCTGTAGTCAAGCACTAATATTAAGGTGTTTCAGCCAGTTTCAAAAAATTAATTAAAGAATTAGACAAATACCCAACATTTTCGATTTCGGTTTCACGCATATTGTACTAATAACTTCCCTAGTCTATAATCTTTGCAAAAGCTACGGTAATAGTCATGCACGACACTAAACTCATGATTTGGCATGAATTCAGTGTTGGATTTCTAGGTAACAAAATTTTCCAGCTTTAGGACAAGAACCTTCAAATATGAAAGGTAAGTGGCCTGTTGTAGCCTTGTATCATAGCTGAATCCGCACGTCTTAAAATATAATGAAAATGAATAAAATGCCCTACATATAATGTAAATCTTTTCTTTTCTTTTGAATTACGAAAACAATCAACTTACCTCAATAATTTCTTCACAACTATGAATACAGTTTCGACCAAGCACACAAATTGTCCTACCTTGAACTGCCACCTGTAATTTTTGTACCAAACAATGTACCATTTCTTTCATCAGAACCATCCTTTTTTCAATGTTGCATTTGTTGAATAAGAGTTATGAGTCAATATGTGTCATCTGAACCAAGCCCGCATTTGGAGTAGCTATAGTGTGACTAAAACACGACACCACAATTCATCACTTAGATGAAATTGACTTTGTGAGATAGAGGCAACCATTAGCTAGTTCTCTTTTCCTCCCTTGGAAAGTATGTCTTTGTATAGTTACTTGTTATCAACTAATTAATTTTTACACTGAATCTAATTCTACATCAAGAACCCTGTCAAATCCAGTAAAACTATCTATCTTGATTATCTTGATTCTTATTTATAGAGAGCGTGAGAGAGACACCTGATATAAAAGTTCTAATGCAGAAAGTTTCTTATCGTTGGGTTTCTGTTAATAGCACTGCAAATGCCTGAAAAGGGAAAAAGCCACAAAATATTACGACAATTCCTTGATGGCTAATAATTCAGAACTTTGAAGGATAAAAAGGTAAGCATCTTCTGGTAATTATTCTTGTGCTAAGATGATTAACAAGAAGAGCTACACTAGCTCATTCAGTACACCAGAGGGATGGAATCCTCATCCCACCAGTTCCAATCTGGTTCCTGGTAAGCAGACTTACCCACATTGATGATATGAAATTGATCTGGTTCTATCTATGATTGTTACTATAATTCAAAACTTTAACAGAGGCATCACATCCTAAGTATCAGAAAGCAAAAGAAAGATAATACACAATCTGAACCTTGAAGATATTTTCCATAGTTGGAAGAAGGAAAAGAAAAGAGGTGATTTTACAAAATAGGTTTGATGATCTTCTTTAGAAAATGGTTCGGTATAGACGGCAATTGTCTATGTCCTTACATTAGGCTGCTTTCGGTAATTTTTCAATCATCATAAAACAAAACCAAATGTGTTGAAGTGGCTATTGGAACTTCAAAATTTAATAAATAAATAAACTTTGCTAAAATGGGGGCAACCCGAGATGGTCCAAAATTGCCATAATTACCAAAGAGGCTGGGAAACTCAACCCAGGCAGGGCATTGAACTTGTGCCAACTCATTGGATAAAAATGTTTCATCCTAGTGGAAGAAGATGATCGAGGTTCTTATACGCAGTCATGGTTTCCCCTGAGATATTTTTCAGAGTGTGGGTTAAACTAAAATAGTAAAAGGTTGTCTCTAAGTTTTATGATCCCAACCACTTTCGAGTTCTGTGAGGCTCCGGCTTTGGCGTTATTTCATGTAATACACTTCATTTCTGTATGTGCTCCACCCACTATAATTGAACAAAAAAACCCATCTTTGTCTTTCCTTTTAACCATTGGTCCCACATTTTGTAAATAAGAATGAGAAGAATGAGATTGGAGTGCACATACACCATTATCTCTACTCTAAACTGCTCAAGCCTACACTTCATTCTTGAACACCATTATCTCTACTCTAGACTGCTCAAGCCTACACTTCATTCTTGAACACCATTATCTCTACTCTAAACTGCTCAAACCTACACTTCATTTCTCTACTCTAAAGTGCTCAAACCTACACTTCCTTTTTCTACTCTAAACTGCTCAAGCCTACACTTCATTTCTCTACTCTAAACTGCTCAAACCTACACTTCATTTCTATACTCTAAACTGCTCAAGCCTACACTTCATTCTTGAACACCATTATCTCTACTCTAAACTTCTCAAGACTACACTTCATTCCTGAACACAATTTTCTCTACTCTAAACTGCTCAAGACTACATTTCATTCCTGAACACCATTATCTCTACTCTAAACTGCTCAAACCTACACTTCATCCATTCATGTATGTGCTACATTTCATAGATTGAAGTGCACATACATCATTATCTTTGCTCCATTATATTTGCTCTAAATTGCTCAAGCCTGTGCTTCTTCAATCTGTGAAAATTCCTATATGTGCTTCATCTGTTGGCGTTTGACACATTGGAACACTGCTACATGTGTCAAACATGTATTTGACACATGACCTATTTAAGAAACATGTCAAACAAGTTTCCAACCTAAAAAACCCGATCTCAAAGATGTGAGGCTTGATAGCATAACCCGATTACAAAGGAAATGCATTGAAATGTACAAGTTTAAGCACATTTTGGGCCCTGAAATGTACATTTTCTTTCAACCCATATCTAGTTTCACTACTAAAAATGCAAATATTAAATTTAAAGGCACAAGCGTCTCTCTTGCCACATTTGAAGCGTCTCTCTTTTACCCAGTTTGCAGCACGTCTGCCTGCGTTTGAAGCGTCGGTCTTACTCCGCGGTTACAGCGTTTCTCTTACCCGCGTTTGAAATCTTCGGTCTTGCCGTTGGCGGTCTTGCCACGTTTACAACGTCGATTCGCCACGTTTGAAGCGTCGGTCTGCGTTTGGCATCGGTCTTGCCAGATTTACAGCGTCGGTCTTACCGTTTACCGAAGTCGGTCTTGCCATGTTTGCAGCGTGGGTCTTACCCGCGTTGAAGCGTTGGTCTTGCCGCGTTTTGCGTCGGTCTTATACGTTTAGCGTCTCTTCTGCGTTTTAGCGTCGGTCTTGCCAGTTTACAATCTCTCTTACTCCCACATTTAAATGCTCGGTCTTTGCGATTTTTAGCGTCGGTCTTGCCGTTTTAGCATTCGGTCTTACTGCGTTTACAGCGTCGGTCTTGCCATGTTTACTAGCGTTGGTCTTTATACGTTTACTGTTAGCGTCTCTCTTGCCGTTTGAAGCGTCATGTCCTGACGAAAACTAGATTAGGTCAGACTTGGCGTCATTTGAAATGACGTTTGAGGGGGGTCGAGGTTTGTCGGTCTTTCGAATATAGAAAGTGGCAATTAAGTCGAGCGGAGTCAATTTGACCAAATCATTAGTGAATGTGGTTATGTATTATTAGTTGAAGTCATTTAATATATGAGAATGTGGTCATTCAATCGCCAAGGTGGACTAGGTCCACTATATTAATAAAATTGCTTATGGTGGTTAGATGTATGATGTGAAGGCTTCTAGAGTTCCTAGGAGATAGAGAGAGTTGTATAAATAAGTGTAAGCAATGTAATGAAACCGTTGAAAGAATATTGTCATTGTAACAAGCAAGTACATCTTGAGGGAGTGCATTCCTTCTATAAGGAATAATATATGGTGTTACCCTACCTCAAGGGTTTCTATATTTCTTGTGTTCAGGTGTTGTTGAATGGTTTGTATTATTCTTGTTGATATTGTGGCAATGTAAGGTGGACTAGGTCCACTATATTAATAAAGGCCCACTATGGTAGTTAGATGTAATAAATGTGAGAAGGCTCTCTAGAAGGTTCCTAGGAGATAGAGAGAGTTGTATAAATAAGTGTAAGCAATGTAATGAAACACAGTGAAGAATATTGTCATTGTAACAAGCAAGTACATCTTGAGGAGTGCATTCCTTCTATAAGGAATAATATATGGTGTTACCCTACCTCAAGGGTTTTCTATATTTCTTGTGTTCAGTATTTGGTGAATGGTTTGTATTATTCTTGTTGATATTGTGGGTTTATTTTGAGATTTATCTTCAGATCTATTCTGGTACTTAACATTACTGAGGAAAATAAACAAGTTCAAGGTTGAGAGAAATTATAAGTCACTTTGTGCTTTCTCGGCTGGGTTGAGAGGAAATGTAAGTCGCTCTGTGCTTTCTCAGCATTGTGTCTTTGATTCTTCTACTCTACCTCAATTGCATACGAGATTGAACCTTGCACCTCTACCTCAATTCCAAACATGATAGAACCTCACACCTCCCATACGAGGAAATTGCTTAGTGTTGTCCCAATTTTTATGAGTAAATGGTGAAGCTTTTTGGGTTTTGACACTATTTTCCTTTTATTCGGCTATATGCTATCGCTTACCATATATTATCTAAGAAAGAATCAAACAAAAATTAAAATGAATAATGTTTAACATTTTTCAGTTGCAAAAGTCCCTTCTACTGGAAGTGTTTCATAGTTGGTATTTACCTATTTTGATTTGACTTTTTGTTATTTTACAATTTAAATATATTTTGTTATTTTAAATTTAATTGAGTGCTTCATAGTTGGAATTTATTATTTTAATTTAGCTTTTTGTTATTTTAAAATTTAAGTATATTTTATTATTTTAAATTTTATTTTATTTTTCTTAAAAAATTATTATTATTTATTAATTAATTTTATTAATATGCGAACTCAATTTAGAGGAATGCGTATAAGTTACATTTACATTTAACTAATTTAATTAATAAGTTAAATTAGTTAGACTATTTAAATGGAATGTGATTTGAAAATTATTATGTATTTAGTTTAAAATTAAGTAAGTGGAATTTGTTATCCTCGTGTATTGAAATGTGTATTTAGAAGAAACTAGAGTAAATAATGTGTACTTCCTTGTTCAGAGGCTATATTGTCACCTAGTTAGAAAGGTTAAATATTGTTTTAACATTGATGTTAAATATATTTTTCATTTATATTTCGATATCCAAACTATATGGAAGAGGGTTCGAACATTCTCATTGTGCTTGGCCTCCTAAACCAAACATGTTGTAAAAGTTATATAGTACATATTTAAGTTTGATTTATTTATTTTTCATAAAGACTTGATAATTGTATATGTAAGAGATATTCTTTTAGTGGAAGTTTCCTTCTGTTATGAAATAAGTTCCTCGTTCAAAAAATGAATATAGTGCAAGATTGAATTTTATTTAACCTTTCAAAAACATAAACATAAACATTTGTAGATGTCAAATTGCATAGTATTTTGAACTGCTTTTACAATGGACCAATTATTGTAAGTGTCTTTCAAGTTTGTTTAAATGGTCAAATGGTTCCCTGTGAAATAGAATACATCAATATCCACCTAATCCATTGTAATTTGGATAAGGTCTCTTTTTTTTTTAATGTTTCATCATTTTTAGATCTTTGCTATTTTTTGTTTTGGGATAATATGATATCTAAGCTTATTTCTACTTGAGCTAAACCATTGTCTCATTTTGTCCCATCCAGAGATTTCTTAGCTTAGAAGAACAATATGGGTTTGTTATTCTAAAGGTGCAACAAGAAGGTGGATGAAGAAAAACCCAAAGAGCTTCCATCTTCAATTGTTTCAGCCACTATCTTCCCAACCATCCAGACATTAATCCATTAACATTGTCATGGAGGTCACAAGGCCCCAAAAAACATTTGTCTTTGAATTTGGATTAGTTGATAAGGACCAAGGTAGAGGATGAAATCACATTAGTTGAGTATTGTCCCAATAATCTCTATCAATGTGAATATCATTATAACTTCGAGCCAATGTGAAGCCTCATTGATAAGGATCAAGCCAAGGTGTTAGTTAGCTTTCATAAAGATATGTTGATTTTGATGTTAGTCACGATTTGGTGTTGCAAACATGTATATTAAATTTTGGAGCAATATTCACATGTAACACAATTTCGTTAATTTAGTTAATTAATAAATATGAATTTTACAAAAATATATTAAATTTTGGAGTACAATGTTTTTAATGGAAATTTAGCTATATAAATTTGAATCCATGAATATTTTCACATACAATTCACTTCAGTGTTTCGTTTCCCCTACTCTAAAAGTATATTAGTTTAAGTTGGATAAAGTCAAATTATGATTTATTATATCAGAACGATTTATATCCTATATTCTTGGAGTTCAAATACATGGATTGTCAATTTAATGTAAGGGAAAAATTACAAAATCCAATTACTTTAAAAAACAATTATAAATCCGGAATTTTTTACAAAGAGCGTTAATTCACTTAAGCACGTAAAGTAAGGAAAAGAGCCACCCACATTTTGTTGAAAAGTCCAATTGATCTTTTGTGATCATGTCAATGTAAAATCAATATCTATAAATAAATTTTCAAGAAGTATGTATTTATTAAATAATTTGATTTATTCTTTTATTTTGAAGTATGTATTTATTAAATAATTTGATTTATTCTTTTGTGATCATGTCATTGTAAAATCAATATCTATAAATAAATTTTCAAGAAGTATGTATTTATTAAATAATTTGATTTATTCTTTTATTTTGAAGTAAATGCATGCAGTGATTTGACCGATAACCGGTGGGGCAACTGAGACCATGCATCTCACATACCAAAATGGCGGCCTGGTTCTCTGCATTAGTCTCCTTATTCCCAGAAATGCCTCTGCCGTCTCCTGTCTCAAGCTATTTCAGCAGCAGCTGGATTTTCTGGGTCTCTTGCAAGACCTGGTGGAGATTTGTTTGGAGAATAGTGTGTCTGGGTTTGTATCGATCCCTTTCCTCTGCGCGGGCATACAAACCAAACAGTCGAGGCTATTAGCGAAAAAAACCTAAGCGCAAGGAGGTTGTGGGGAGCGCCTACATACACAAACCTATTTTAATATGTATGAAACCACGTCCTGACATTGGAGGATAGGTGGAAGCACTGGGGTCAAAGGGCTTAGCTGGAGTATACCCTATCTGATGGGTTAGTCAGGAAGACCACACCGAAGTCAGTAGTGGGGTACCAGGTCATTTAGGTACCAATCTCACTTGATCCATATGTTAGAAGCTCACCTCCTAAACTCAACCTTGTGCCATTCTCACTACCCTCAGAGAGTTATGGGCCTGGAATCTCATGGTCGGGGAAAAACGTAGATATGGGCGAATTAAATCATTGACTCCATATACCTGATTGATTGTCTGAAGCATAAATAGGCAGAACCAACAATGGCAGAGCTTGAACCAGAGAAGGAGATGGATCGAGTAAACCGGTGCCTACATATCAGTTGTGCAGAGTCCTTTTGCTCTTCTTTGGCTTTTATGGAAGATTTTTTTTGTGTCACAGTGATCATCCAAGGTTTAGGGTTCGAGCTTCGTCCTGATGATGGTAAGGATAACCATGACCCTTCCTCATGCTCCCCTTTGGGTCGCCACATTGTTAATGAGTCCAATGCAGGTTTTGCTATTCCATATTGCCACTAGGGTTGCTACTCCATGTTGCCACTTTATTTCCTTGGCTTTGCCTTATTGTGAGTTCATGTAGCAAATGAGCCATGTACATATGGCACTTGTGCTTCCACTCATCGTTTGTTTAACAAACCAAGTGTCAACATTCTAATTTTTTTAATTCTTTTTTCTCTTACCAATTTGGCTATTCGTAAAAATCATCGCTTCTTGTGATGTTGCAGAACCATGGAAATTAGGATCTCAAGACCAACACTTGTGATGCAAGAAACCAATTGTCATGAACAATTGCACATTCAGGTCGCTCGTCCCCATGTTGTCAATTTCTTTTTATATTTTTTTAATATATGTTTCTATTTGATTATTCAAAAATAGGTTTCATGTGCGTAGATTCTTTAAATATATGATTGAATTTTCAATATTCCAACATGGTTGCACACGATCAAGAGGTTGGAACCTTAGCCATACAAGCTCAACTTTAGTGATAGAGGAAAGAATTGCATAAAACATCAGTGAAGAGTTTCACGCTGTCCAAATGCCCCAGAGCACCAGAAAGGGAATATCCCGAAAATCCTTTAGTTCTTTCGTGGAAAACCATATATGAAAACAATATTTTAAAGTAGGACTCCTCCACAAGGAGCGAAGATCACTCTCAACTTCAATTTCAATCCAAATTCGATTTGATAAGTATAGGAACAATGTAAGAATAGATGAGTATTGGTCTCGTCGATTAACGACATAATACTTCTGGTGGGCAGAATAATCCCGGTGGGAAAAAAAAAAATCCAACTCGCTCCTCAAACTCCTCAAAATCGACTGAAAAAGATGCTTAAGATGGACTATATTGCTAATTCTATTTTTATTCCACTAAAAATTATTTCCAAAGATGCTTGAATGTTGAATCAATGTAAGTAACAACATGTATGATATCGACTAGAAAAAGGCTAATTTATTGTGTTGAAAGGATTATGAATATCCCAGACAGTTCATTAGTCCTTCAAAGCTAATTTCTATAAACCCGAGATTTTCCACGAGGATTATGGGCATGATTTTGTTGGCTATCCTGCTATTACCGCATAACAATAGAGACATCGCTACTATCGCATCGCTATTACGACAGGGACATCGCTACTACTATAGCACTTGTTAAATATGGATGTGTTCAATCATAGCTGATGGAAGAACATTCTCTGAGATGCTTGTATTTGTCATCCTCCTTAATAATGGTGAGAATAAGTTTACCTATGTCAGAATACCATTCCCCTATGATAAAGATGATTTAAAGCTGTAGCATCCAATAAATACATCTTTTACTTAGGATGTGAATAAATTCATCGAGATTTTAATTTTCTATCTATAACAAAATTAAAAAGTGCAACCAGAAACCTAAAAGCATACAAAATTGTTACCAAAAACATACATGAAGTTATATTCCCATTAGACTCTATCAGAATGCTACTTGGAAGTACCATGTGCTATTCACATTTAAGAATAGACATGCAATGCCTGCCCCAAAGTTCTTCTTGATGTTTACATTGAGAAATGTGTCTTCACATATTTATGACCTAGGTGCTCCACAAAGATTCAGTCACCTCTCTTGGAGCATGCAAGGAATTCCATCAGCCAAGAAGAAGGAATTCTTTGATACATGAATTTAAAGGTTGTTGTCTTATGTGCCACACATTTTGGGCACTATGACAAAGTCCTCCTTAGAGTCATTAAGACTTCGGAGAGTGATGCAAGCTTTCTTAACTTCACGCACAAACGACATAAACGACAAAAGGATGATGGAAAGTTGGACTTCAAAGCCATTTTTCTGTTAATTGTCATAGCTTGCCTCGTTTTTCTACACCATTTTCTATATCGATATGGATTCCCAACAAGAATACCAAACATGTGTCGATAGAAAATACCTTAGATAGTTAGGACACGTTCTAGAAGTTGGACTCTCTCCAACCAATTACATAATCAATGATCACCATAAAACGAAACAACTTTTATAAAATGAAAAATAGATGGTGGAAGAAGTAATAAAGATAGTGTAAAAAGTTTACCTATGATTTAAGTTTGGAAAGAAAATGTCTTCCATCAAGATAAACTTGACAAACACAAAGGTACCAATGACTTATCTAAGACTATGTTGCAATCACAAAACAAGGTATATGCCAACACAAGAAAAAATATGATGAGAAGAGTTGCAGCCGATTAATAAGATCCAAATTTTAGTGAGGGACATAATCATTTTAATGGTAGTTCAATCAACCATCATAAGCAAGTGACCTTTCTATGGAATTTCTTTTCTTTTCAATCTGAATAATTTTGTGTCAATCTAAAGAATTTGATTTTTTGAGTTCCTTGGGTTGAGTCGACATATCCCAAGATTTATTGTGATTTACACAAAAGAGAAGAGACGGAGAAATCAAATGAAGCATTATTGTAGAGACAAGCGAAAAGATAAATATGCATGAATGTGAACCATAGAAATTGAATGTTTAATTTGAAAAAAAAAAGTTTTTTTAAAGAATTAATCTTATTTTTTTTAATTATACATTGTAATTGCTAAATGATGGGGAGATCGGTTACTGGTTCTAGTGAAAACAGAAACAAAACAACCAGTGATCTGGAGCAAAGAACCTAAAAGTTGTGTTTAAATTAATGTTCGTGAACTCAGAGGACGAAACCTGGGACATAACCACCCCTTAAAAGAACGCCTTTGACGTGATTATTTGTGACAAAATGAAATAAAATAAGTGATGGGTTGATGAAGAAAGAGACAACAATGATAAGTCAAAATCCAGGGGCATCCATACAGAGCATTTCCACCATTATGGTGGGGAAGTACACCACATCAAACTTGTCATGTCCCAAAAAAACAGAGATGACATGGAAAGAAGAAGGGATTATTACATAGAAACAATTACTCACCAAAGAAGAAGGTGATCTACATTAGGGAGAGTGGGAGTGAACACAACAATAGATTAGTAGAAGAAAGATGAGCCAATAAAAAACATATAGTGCAAAGAAGAAAAAGGATGAGATTTGGGAATGCATTATAGGGAAGAAAAGGGGGAGCTGACAGAGATGGAACAAAAGGGGTGGCCATATTTGAGAATGATTTGAATACAAAATTAAGAATGATTCGAAACAAAATTTGAAAGGGGGTCAGCCAGAGTCCTATGAAAGAATCCTTCCTACCTTTAATGCTTCTTATTCAACCATCAAACATACCTACAAAACTAAACAAGTATATATGCATTGTCTTTAGCATCAAAATATTTCTTAGTGTGAAATATGGGAAATATGCTAAAAAAAACACCCCATGAGCTTATTCCGTGAATTTTCCAAGATAAATAGGTAGGGGAGAAAAATATTTTAATGATCCGTGTGTGCCTCAATGTGCAAGTTGAAGTAAATAAGGAGAACAAAAACATTATTGGAATGTCAAAAATATATGCAAAATATGACAGATTGCATGTGCATTGGAAAACATCAATGTCTGAAATGTGTGTCCAGATAAGGAATCATCTTTTCAACAAAATCCATGTAATGAAGAGCTCGATGTTTGGACTGTGTTCCACCATGAGGGAAAGAAAGATATTTTCCTTATACCCTAAGCCAGTTTTGAGCTTTTTTCACAACTGCAAGTTTGGTGTAAGGAACATTATTTTACCATATGTCCACAATAAATAAGAAACTAACAATCAATAATGTGTTCTAAGTCTATTTTACAAGTGATAATAAATTTAAAATGGTACAAAGATCAGTGAATTTCAGTCAAGCAACAAAGGAAGAGAGAGGGAACCTTAGCTCTGCTTGTGGGCCATGTTATTCATATCTTATATCCTTCATTAAAGGGAACAAGGCATGTAGGGGGATCTTGAGGACATGCCTTTCTCGATGCTCATAATGTGTGTTACGAGGAAAATCTCTTTATGGCTAGGGTAAACCACAATATACGGAAATGACTACAGAAATCAACTCTCTTCTCAAGAATGATATATAAACAATTATGCTAGAAAGACAAGATAACATGCCTACCTCGTCTAGACGTTCGATGAAGTCCACAGTTGAGCATTTGACCCAAAGCAATATACCTAAAACTAGTCCTCAACAACCAAGCAAAGAAAGCATATGGTGATATTATATGATGTTATCATATTCAATAGCATAATCCATTAATAAACATGACAAATACGCCCATGGAATAGTAATTCAAATATTTGCAAGATATCAATTGGATGAGAAAAGAGTATTTATATTAATATATCATCAACAAAAGTGAAAATGTTACAAAATTCTGTGTCGGCATGGTTCGGAATCAAGAAACTAAATTCCTTCCAGTTGGGCCTCCACCACTTCAATCCTCCACCAAAGGCAAGCTCATAAGAGAGAAACAATGAGGTTCTCAATCAATAAGGGAAGATCTTGGGGGCTGAACACTATGTTCAGACTTAAAGGACAAAGGGATGTAGACTCAATATGAAGTAAATAATTCCTCCAGAGTAACTTTTCTCTCAAAGTTGAATTCTTTCTCCTCTTTCCATAGCTGGGAAATGGCCCATTTATAGCCTTAAAAATGGAACTGAAGGGCCAAGTCAGAATGTTTGCAGTATATGGAAGGATAAGGATCATAGATCTCTTGTCATGACATGGAAATCCGACATTAATTTTCATTTTTTGGCACACATCTCGATGTATGCAAGTTGTATTGGAGCAGTCTACATATACCCATGTTGTATAGTAGGCAAGATGCATACATGTGGAAAAATATTTATTTTTAGCACTAGATTTTACAAACAGGGATGATAAATTTGCATGGGGAAATGGAAAAAGGCCTTCTGTGAAAGATTGCATAGGGTGAGGCAAATATTGCTATAACAGATTCCCCCTAATGTGTGAGGTCAGAGGAGTATATGTGATGGTCGAAATACATTATAAAAAACCCAGAAGTGGAGTGGTAGGGGACCAACTAGATGAACTAGTTGCTCATTACATTCTACACTGACTTTGCATACATGGCTGCCAATAAAATTACACTACAGATCCATGTGAAAATATACCAAACAAGTGTCTATGGCAATGAATAGGAAAATACAAATGCAGTTACATGCCAACAACTGTCATAGTCACGGACAAGGCTCAGTAGAACCAGTCTCAAAACCAATCTTAAGATATATGTATACAATGGAGTACAATTTGATCTCCCATGATCACTAAAATCATATAGGTACTGGTCCAATGAAAAGAAGCAATAGCTCAGGAAATTTGCAGCCACATAGTGATGTCTTCAAGTGTTCTACACAATCTACCAAGGGTGCAAGTCTACATCATGTTAATAAAGGAATTGAGGTTGAACATAGTGAGACATCGTTTGATTACCGGTCATTAAGGTATATCGTTAACAAACGCGAGATAACCTACCAATAATGAAATTAGGTATCAAGGCACCGAGTACATTATTACAAGTGTGAATAAAGGAGTCGGTGTCGAACACTTGAAGAATCCATTAATCAGGAGACATTGATGTATTCCCAACTGTAGATGGTGAGAGAGCCTACCACTGATGACTGCAAGCCTCAAGGTACTCATAAGACTCTAGGTCTCGTTTCCAGAATATATGGGTTGAAGTCGATGGAAGGAGACCCACTGAAAGGAGAGCATTGAGGCATCTATCATCAGTGAACACGAGGTACAAATCAGGAGCTTCATGATTTGGTGGAAATCAAACGATGAACATGTTCATGAACCAATGACCTTGTGCATCTTTAGTGTGTGCCAAGTGCAAGTGGTACATGAAAAATACTCTTTAACTAGCATCCAATTATGAAAACTACTAACAAAGGTGAGGAAACCACCAATAAGGATAATGGCATCCAAGACACTTCATGAATCCCAATGTGTGAATAGATGTATTACCATTGAACACAAGGGAAACCACCCAGTTAATGACCCATGATGAATTGTTGATTGTTGGGTTCAAGGTTACCTACCAATGATGAAAGTAGGGCCAGGGTGCACGATATGACTACAGTAGCATGTGATTCTGAGAAAAACTAAGGGTATGGAAAACATGCAAGGTCAAGAGTTCTGAGAAGTGGCCGACACAGGTTGCTATACTTCCTTTGAAGAAGAGCATGAGACATATGGAGGACTCTGACAACATAGACCTAATGATGAAACCATGAGATGCAAGAGGCATTAATGAAATTCTCTATAGGGACTTGAAAGTCAGTAGAGAAGAATTTGTAACGAGCTTAGCTTCCTAAGGCCATGCTAATCCAAAAATTATGATAACAAATGGACTCAATAACTTTGTGATATGTTCAAAGGAGACACGACTGCTTCCAATACAAGATAATACTCCCTTCCTTCCCTTCTTTTTTTGTTTTTTCATAAAAAATGAATGTTATGATACAGAGGAGGAAACGCGTGTCGCAAGTAAGCAAAAATAGTTCCAACAGTGGAACATGTCTATTCTCAATGCAAGGAGATGCATGTGGGATATGGACACTCGGGGGAATGTTCCCTCCTAGGTATAGGGTGTCAAATTGCGAAGGATATAAACAAGGCTTTGGTTGGTTGAGGATGGAAAAACTGCTGAGGCAAACAGTTTATAGCGCAAAGAGAGAACTGACTATAGGCTCAATACTGCAAGAAAGGGAATGAGATGTAATCACAACTTAATGCCAAAAAATGTCATTTTTTATGCCTTTTAGTCTACTTGGTGTGAAAAAGGGATAAACTTGTGCCAAATAGATGTCTTTTCAAATCCAATTTACGAGTGTGAAAGAGACAACTTCACTCGAAAATCTTTTCACTTTTTGATAACGAGTCAGTAAAGAGCTTAACTAAGACTCATGACCTTTCAAGTCCAATTTAACAAGTGTGAAAGGGACAAATCCCTCGGCAATCTTTTGACTTTTTGAAGGTGAGTTGGAAAAGAGCTTAAATCGAACTCAGTTGGGAGTCCTCTAGGTATAAGGAAACATGTTTGTGAGTGAGAAATGAGACTCAGCATAAAGTCACGTACTAGCTATGAGGGACTCCCAATCCTATGGAAAAAATATTTGCATGGCACCAAATGAATCAGGGGATCTAACTAGGGTGTCCATGTTTGGTAAGTCTCTACCACTTGATAACGACTCGACTTATAGCCGATGGAAGGTTCTGTGTCGTGACAAATGGGTTCGTACCTAAGGAAAAATATGACAGTTATAGGATGCTGTAAAAATGCATGATGGAATGGATACCTATCCTATATGTTGGGTAGTGAAAATACCTTCCCGCGGTGACGAATGACCAATGTAACGTTGAAATCCGCAAGAATCTCTGGTTAAAACTGCCAAAAAAAACTCATTCCACCTTTCTGTTAGTCCATTAGGTGAAAAAATGGCTCAAACCTATAGAAAGTGGGTAAAAATTGTTTATAAATAGTAACAAAACCAAAAATTACTATACCATTTTGATTTTTTACCCAAATAGTGAAAATTGGACCAAAATACATCCGATATTCAAACAGTGATTGCGGGAGCGTCAGGCGCAAAAATCAGAAACCGTCTCGACCAGGTAATTCCTTTTCTCTTCCTCTTCATTTCCAGTGGATTAAATTTTTAAATTAGGTTCCAAATTTTTAGTGATTAAGGGTGTAAAACGTGAAATTGGGTGTAAGCAGGTTGTCTCCTATCGGGTCACGTATACGATGATTTATACGCACCTGTGCAAATTGTAGGGCGCGTATAACCAACCCTATATGCAACTATAAGTGAAGAATCCTGCGTACATGCACACAAACAATGAATTTTAAGGATGCTAACTCAAATTTTGATTTTTCCTTAGCAGAATGGTTCTTGAATGGAGCGAAAGAGAGCACGAGGAGGTCTATGATGTTGTGGATCGAGATCCAGGGGCCCAAATGGCCTTAAAAAGATGTGGCTTATATAAATTTTGGGCACTCAAAGGAATGAGGGACCAGGTGAGGTTACTCAAGATGCTTGTGGGTTACTGGGATGCTTAGAGTGAAAGATTCAACCTTGATGGGAAACCATTGAGGATTGAAGTAGAGGATATCTACTTTTTGACTAGATTATCATGCTGGGGAGATGTTGTAAACCTCAAATTGTGGGGAGAAGGCAGCGGAATGAAAATAGAGGAGTACATCAACACCCACTATGTAACAGGGACTCCAAAGGTTAGGACTCAACTCCCTATCCAAGCGATAAACAATCTCATCTTGAAGATTATTGTCCTTGTATTGACCAAGATCACAGGTTCAACCTCATTACACCAGGCATTGAGGCCGCTCATGTTCTATGCAGTATAGTGTATGAGACCCATAGTATATGATTGGTGTACCTCACTACTGACCAATATGAAGAGCTAGTAGACAGAGTGCAAACAGGGGAGTAAGAGGAATTTTGGGTTTGCCTCTATCCTATGTAGTTTCTTTTTTGAGTGGGTTCCAGGTTTGGGACCTAGATTCGAGATTCTTCTGAGAGGACCACGCAATAAAGACATGGCACGGTGGACCGAGGTAATGAGATGACAGGGGGGAGGTTGGGTGCCGACACCATACAACGAGGATTTCTTCTACTGGTGGTAGGGACAGGTCATTTCCCTAGATGATTATTCCTATGTAGGGATAGACTTTCGAGGAGATATGGACATGCCACTCCCACCAGGGACTGCCTATAGTGACATAGGCATGTCAAGTGTTTTTAAATATTTCATTTTTTTTGTATTTTTGTATAATAGAACAAAAAAAAAATGGATGGTGCTTAAGTATTAACTAGACACTTGTGTAATGCAGATGTGTGTCCACGACAGCCAAAAGGGTTTCCTCGACATCGACGGAAGAATCGATGAAATGAGGTGGCGGGAGGAGAAGTTGAGGGAGTCCTAAAAAATGTGCAGGACAACCTATTGCGTTTGATTAAGAGGATTCCAATGGTTCAGGTAGAAGATCTTCCTGAAGCCATGCAGCGACAGGTGGTTGGTGTAACCAGAGCTTGGGTGCGACTCTTTCGACATCTCGCAAATGTCGTAGTTTGTTACCATGACACACATCTGGCGCCATAGGCATAGTTGTCGTGGATATTGTAGTACCGTCTGTATATGTGTATTGAGGGTATTAGCCCTAATTTTGTACTATAAACACCATATTTTTTGAAATATATATAAAATGGATCTTCGGCTTTACTTATATTTTACAATGTGTATATTGATGAGATGGAATGCGATAATAAGTAATAAAATCAAACTGTCGTTCAAAAAGATGTACCCATAGGAATCGTCGAAGTAAAGTAGNGTAATTGTTGTTCAACTGAAATACTACTAACTGGGAATCCAAGTGAACCTCTAATCAACGAATACCATGTAAGATAGCATCGTGCAAAATTTCTATAATGGTGCTATATTCAACCACATTGTTTGTGGATGACCTTAGGAATATGAAACTGGAAGACACTAGTAGAACCTCAAGGGATTACACCACCCAAGCGACAGAAGCCAAGATTTGTGTATGACGACTGGCTCCATTTGCGAATCCTAGATAGACCAATGACTCCATTCACATCTGCCAACCAAGTGAAAACTCAATAAGCAATCCAAATATGAAAAGAAAGGAAAAAGATATATACACTAAATTACATTAGTATACAAAGAGTTTGGCTCAAGCTTGGGGCTCAAGCATAATATCTTTTCAAGTAGAGCCCATTTCTGGGCTCGGTCAACATATTCCCTTCATAATATTCTAACTCATAGGCTCCTTTTTCTAAAACACATCACACGATATAAGGATCATTCCACATGGGTTTCAACTTGCCTTCCCCTAGTGGTTCCTTAGCTTGATCATACAAGAGGACCAAATCACCCTCAACGTACAACCAAGGACATAAAGACTTATCGTACTGGATATTGACACTTCTTTTGTTCGCCTCAATATCCATAGAGGCATCTCAATGTTGCTCGTCAAGAGTCTCTAGGTGTACAAGGCATCAGTCGAGATCAAAAGTATCAGGTAGGAGTGTGATTGCCAATTTAAGAGAAAGGAGTTCACATTCAATAGGTAAAATCGACTCCACACTGTGTACTAACTGGAAAGGGGGAAAACCAATGATAGTCTTGACCGAGGTTCAGTATGCCCAAAGTGCGAGATATAGCATAATGTGCCAGTCAGACTTACTTTGGCTGACAGTTTTTTTCAAAATGGTCTTGAGAGACTTGTGGACGGCCTCTACTTGTCCATTTTCTTGGGGGTAATAAGGAGAAGAATGACCATGTCTAAACCCCATCTTAGATGCTATCTCTTTCATCATTTCATTCTGAAATTGACTGCCATGATTAGTGACAATCTCACTCGGGATACCAGACCAGGCAATAATTTGATTGAATATGAAGAAGGTGGAAGTCTTCCCATCGGATTTAATTGTAGTCATGGTCTCGACCCACTTAGTAAAGTAGTTGACAACCACGATAATGTGTTGATGCCCCCCAGTCGAAGTTGGGTTGTAATCCACGAAGTCCACCCCCTACTTGGTGAAGGGACCAATGGTAATGAATGGGTGAAGAGGGGCTGGATGCAAGCACATTTTTCAAGTGAACAAATGGAAGGGGTGACACTTCTTAACCACTTCAATACAATATTTGAAGATAGTAGGCTAGAAATAACTGACTTGCAATTTTTTTTCGGTTGTCGCAAGCCCGGATAGATGACCACCACAAGCCCCATTGTGGCAATCATTTAGGACTGACTCGGCATCTCCTTGATTTAAACGACACAAGATATTTTCTATTCCTCGGCGATACAAAGTGTCACCGACGATAGTATAATTCTTATCTTGGTATCTTACACACCATTGGTCATCTCGTGAGAGATGCTGAGGGAACATAAAAGTTTGAAGATAGAGAACAATGTCTCCATACCAGGGCTCGAACGATGAGACAATAAAAATGTGTTTGTCCACAAATGCATCAACATGGATGAAATCCTCATCTAATCGTGGAAAGTCGAATATTAACTTTGCGAAGACTAGTAATTTCTTGGATTTCGCAGAAGCGAAATCGAGATCAAACTCTTGTAAAATGACAATCCATTTATTTTATTTTCCCCCTATGATATGCCTGGTAAGGAAGTATTGAAATGGATTGACATCAACAACCACATTAGTCTTGCAAATCAATATATAATGACACAAACATTAGACTGCATGAACAACATCCAAAGCTAGCTTTTCAACGTGAGAATAATTAAGCTCTGGACCGACTAAATTTTGATTAAGATAGTAGATGAAATTCTCATGGAGTTCATCATACTCCTTAAACAAAACCATACCAATCGTCTCTTCAAACGCAGCGATATAAAGCAAGTAGTCCCTACTATAGTCACAAGGCTTCAGTAGAGGCACCGATACCAAGGATTTCTTCAAAGCATCGAAGGGCTCCTGGGCTTGCTCATCCTAGATAAAAGGGGTGTCCTTCTTCAAAAGACACATGAAACCCTTAGTGATATTGTCATAATTCACTATAAACCGACGTAGAAAGTTAGATTTCCTCTCTAAACCTTGATGTTGTCTAATCATGAGCAGGGGAGGCAATTGAAGTATTGCCTCAACCTTTAACGAATCTACCATGATCTCGGTCTCATAAACTAGAAATCCCAAAAGACGACCAGAATTAACGCAAAAGATGCACTTGTGAGGGTTCAACCAAATTCTATAGTAATGAAATCTTTCAACAAAAATAAGAAGGTATGTAGCGTGAACTACTCTCTTGTGAGAGTGAGCAGCAAGATCATCAAGGTAAGCTTCGACTATGTTCTTAAGATCATGAAAAGCGAAAGTCATGGCACGCTGAAAGTTTGCTCCGACGTTTTTAAGGACGAAAGTCATTTTTCGGTATGCGAAAGTACCCCACGGACAAATAAAGGTTGTCTTGTGTTGATCTTCAGGTTTAATTTGAATCTGGTTATACCTTGAAAATCCATCCATAAATGAAAATACTTCGCTTCCCACACACTCATCAAGAATCTGATCGATGAAAGGTGTTAGTGAGTTGTCTTTAGGACATGCCTTGCTTAGGTCATGAAAGTCCATACATACACAGATAGTTCCTTGCTTCTTATGCACATGAACGAGGCTGGATACCCATTCAGTCAAGAGAATTGAGTAGACAAAGCCAATATTATGTAGCTTCTCCACATATGCCTTAATATCTAGGGCCTTTCGAGGATTGACAGCTCTAAGATGTTGTCGAATAGGTTTAGCATCTAGATAAGTTCTAATATCATGCTCGACAATACGAGGGTCGATTCCTGGAATCTCTTCATATGAACAAGCAAATACATCTTGAAATTCCTTGAAGAGTTCGGTGTAGATCAAGATTTCTTCTGGCGAACAATCCACTCCGATATTTACGTTGTCAACCTTGCCAGGGGTACAAGAGATATTGATCGTGACGGTAGGAGAAATACTCGCCATATTTTCTTTGGCATAAATGTTGTGCGTATCAAGTGGAACTACGACTTGACCGACTATCTCATTCAAAGTAGATTGAAAGTCATGTTGTTTGATTCTTTCAATCTCTGGGAGAAAATAACAGTGGTGATGCATACCATACGAAGGTTTGTCGGAACCATTCATGGATTCGATGATAGCTTCATCCAAAGGAAAAGTCTCATCGAGACAATCATGTGAACAAGACAACAAACTGGCCCACACGGGCCTGCGAACGAGATCATCCTCGTCCGTCAGCGAGGTAATAGGATCGGGATCGAGGAAAGAGTCAAGAACATATTGATACGCAATCTCCGTCGTCGATAGTGGCATGAGCATTCCAGCATGAAAGTAACCTTCAGAAGATGACGTCGGGGAAGGTAGGGTCCACAGATCTCTAAAATAGGAAGTGCAGAAAGGAATGGACCTCCTTGTTAAGACAGGCCTACAAGCCTACTGGACATGGAGTAAACATTATGACTCAGTGTCATGAAGTCGAAAGTACCCTTAAGGGAAAAATACATTCAGACACTGATATTCTCAGTTGACGGATGAGAATTGTCGATCACAGGGATCGACGGTCCAATATATGCATTAGGACTAGAGTACGCAAAGGATAACTGGTCAATCGTCATGATCTTCCCTTCACGAGGAAAACAAAGAGTACAAAAGATGAACGATACAACGAAAATCATAGCATAGGTCCAATTGCATCCTAGCAACAAGTTATAATCAAGAGGCGCATCAACTAAATCTACGTCCACCTCTACCGTCTTCACACCCAACTAGACTGGAAAGCCAGGAAAAATACTGTGAGGGTGGAAGTAATGGCTGTCAAAAGTAGTCAACATGTTCAATGACTTAGAAAGAGTCGAAGAATCGAGAGATTTCCAACAGATCAGGGACATCACACAAGTGGCAACACCTTCATAAACAACCGCACGTTTGATGGTATACTTTGAGTACTCCACATGGATTTGGAAAGCCACATGGTAAGGCAAGCGAGGATTCACATTTGTGATGTCAAACTTGATAAATTTTGAGCCACTAGGTTCTAGAGCTCCTAAAGAAGATAGTAAGGCATTTCTCTGTGAAGGACATGTCTGGAGTATCTCCAAAGCTGACATCGCATAAGGGATTTGACCCAGTTCCTCAAAAATAGAGTAGTTTTGGGCAGCTCTAGCATTTGGATTGTGGGTAGAGAGCTTAAGTACTCCTTTCAGAATACAAGGTGGTGGCTCTAGTTTTTCAATCTCTAAGTTCACCTCCAGAGGAGGAGGAGGAGATTATAGACTAGGAATAGCTTGTGAAGATCTATAATCTCGAGATCGAGTGGATACATTAAATTTTGCATCGACCATATTGATACACAAATGGTCACCATCTTGCAACAGAGGGTTTTGACTCCCACCAACCGTATTTCTAGTGTTTGAGGAGCTCGAGGCCATGTGTTGATTATGTGGGAATGGATTCGTCAGTACGACGGGCGGTAGAGATAATAGCCTCTTCTACAAGTTTGGAGCATAAATGGGTAAGGTGATCATTAGTGAAAATCTTATAGGGAAACTTCACCTTACATATTTCTCATTTTCCCTCTCCAACATTATTATTTTTCTTCTCATTATTACCATTGTCCTTGGGTTTATTATTATTTTTCCCACCCTTACAATTATTATGTCCTTTTTTCTTATTCCCGCCTGGTTGTTGGTTACCATTTGGGTTGGCCGAAGACTGCATGGAATGTACATCTGCCGACTGATTGGGATTGGAAGACACAGATGAAGTTGGTGCTCTTGCAGACTGGTTTAGAGACAACTATTTCAAATGGCTTGTCACCGTGTCTGCAGAATTTACATTGGAGGTACCTACAATGCCATTGGCATGAGGTTCAGGATTTTTTCTAGGGTCGTAATTTGACCGCGATGCATCCAGAAGAAGGTGGTATAACATCCCATATTGAGCATATATCAGGTCTAACTGTTGGGCTCTAAAGATCACCTCTTCCTCAGTGGTAACCCCAGATGTAGAAACATCCTTCGAGATAGGAGTGTGAAAAGACATAAGGAACCATTTTAAAAGAAAGGTTGGGGGTATAGGGGTCTTAATCAACCTCTTTCGTCTACACCACTCCTGGATATGATCTAAGATATGAGTGGCAGTTTCCTGGTGTAAAGTCAACAGAATTTCTAGGACAACATCATAACAAATGGGAAATTGGAAGTGGTTAAGGAAGACCAACACCAGTTGACTAAAGGTCCCATATGCCCCCTAGGTAGCTCGACATAGCATTTCGCAGCAACTCTGATGAGTGTGCATTGAAACAATCTTAATCGAATAGAATTGTCATTAAGGAAATTCAAAGAGCATAATAGGTGAAAGGTACGAATGTGATCACCATGATCCTCTCCATTCTTACCTTAGGATTTAGGAATGTCTGAAGGAATCTTGGTGGGGACATGGGTCCATGTAGGATCGTGACTCACAGGGTCATTCATCAACTTAGACAATTATGGAAGATTAAGCATATCCATAAAAGGGAGATGGGGTTACGACATCTGGCCCCAAGCTCGCGGGAAAGATTGTGCTTGAGGAACTGCAACCCATCCAAGGTTCTGGTAAGAACCATGGCCCTATCTGGTATTATAAGGACCTCCTCTGGGCTAATTCATAAAAGGTTGGTTGGGCATCATTCCAGTAGGAATGCTCTGTTGGGGTTTATAAACATTTTCCCCAGTCAGATTGGATCCGGGTTGGGGGTTGCCCAAAGCGTGAAACAGACCTCCTTCGGGTGTGAATCCATAGGATAGAGGTGGATTTGTCATGCCAAATGTATTGGTCAGAATCGACATAGAGGAGGTAGGGTGTAGGATAGAACTTGAGCAGAAGCTTGTCTGCCAGGTTGGTTGTTCAACCCAGAAGCAAGAGGAATAGACTCGGGTTTAAAAGCAAGAATGCCTCCCATATTAGGAGTTGTTTGAGGGATTTGATAACCACCAAACGAAAATGGAGTATAAGGAGGTGGAGTTCCCCCAAACCCAATGCTAGCATTAGGGCCAACAACTGGGATGGAATTTGAAAACTGCAATGTAAATTTTGGCATATCATAAGAAAAAGGACTAGAGGCCATAGGTATGGACTAAACATTATATCCCAGTGAGTGACCAAGAGACCCTGTTATCACTAAAATTTCGTCCGAAAATGGTTAAAGGAATACCAAATCTCCAAACACCTATTAGTTCACCTGCAACACCAAGAAATCATTTCCAAGAGGCAAAAACTATACAACTGGTCAAAAAATTAACATGTTCCAAAACACTAAAGGAAGCACATGCACGTGCACAGGCAAAAGAAGCCAGAATAGCGCACATGTGCCCGATGCTTGACTACGTACGAGAAAAGCCACGTGCACCTATGAATGACGTATTTATGGTTCTTATTTCCCCCCCACCCACTTCTGTACCAGCTCCCAACTTGATTTGACCCCCAAATCCGAGCTGAATCCGAGTGGGGGCTAGTCAAAGACTTAAGGGTGCCTTAAAGGGCCCCTTGTTCACACCAAAGATCGGCTGGATATTACCTCAAAGACAAGCTATAAAAGGATGCCATGGGTGCACTAATAATTCAAGAATCTCATTATATTTTTATGATGCCTCTATTTTCCTACAAGAAGCCTCTTTTCTTCTCGGAGCATACTAGCATCATATCATTAGGATATTCACCTCACCTCTTGAGGGAATAATCTTGGATTTCTTCACAATTTGCTTTCTAGTTTACCATTTGTAAGAAGAGCTCTCACATTGGGGATTCAAGAGCCCTCCCAAGGAGGAAGAGGGGATCCATAAGTCCCCCTTTATCTACAGTTTTTTCCCATTAATATACTTCTCCATTGATGGCATGATTATTGGTCATTTGTTTGATTGATTTTGGTTCTAATTTCCTCGTGCATTTTGGTTTTATTTCTTTAGTTGTTGTTAGC
>SNQJ01S0053470.1:102671-114809 GCA_010110895.2 Picea sitchensis | reverse complement strand
ATTCACATTCATCGACCTTTTCCACAAGGTCCATTCACATCACATATTCACATTTCTGAGTTTGCCACAGTTCTGGGCCAGTCCAGTTATTTTTACAAATTGGGGGAAACAGGGTGTTACACAGCTGCAAAGTGCCTTGGGAACCAGATCATAGATGTAGGGGTAAAGGTAAGACTCACATTATTGAGATGCACTATGACAGTGAGGATGAGTAGGTACATGGGGATGCAACTGTAGATTCATATTTAGAGAAATTCGAGAAAACCAATGACTCTCGCACACTTGTGGAGGCTAGTGACTCTTGCACACTTGGGGAGGATAGTAACCCTTGCGCATTGGAGGGACAGTTGGATGGGAAGGATGATAGAACTTGTGCTTTAGCAGTCATATCAAATAGTGTTGATGACCTTGCACTTTAGCAGAGTGGTGACACTAGTGGATATTCACACATGTTAGCACCTAGACATGATGGGCTTCCGATGGTTACTGTGACGCAATTGATACCTTCTCAGACACCTATGATATCCATGACACAGGAGGATATCAGTGGCATTACTGATATAGTGGTGGATCCCTACGCATGGATTGCACACCAGGGACAGGTGGACCTTCATGAGAGACATGACTTGGAGAAAGTTGATCTTACACAAGCCTATGAGGAGAGTGGGTCACCTCGTTTGGAGACTCCATTGTTTAATCAAGTTGTGGAGACTAACAGTTTTATAGGACACTTATTTCCAGGACAGGCCTACAGTGATGAGGGTATACCCCTTATTGGTCAGCTTGACCATAGCACGTGTCTAGACACATCTGTATGGGATCTAGGCACAGATCATAGTAGCAGGGTGAGTGCATAGGAGGATACATCTTCCAATACAGGATATAGTGTGATTCGTATGGGGGTAGCAAATGGTGATGGTGTGCAGTGGCATATAGGAGGACCCAGTAGCACAGTGGATAGTGGGCAGTTCAATGCCTTATCTTTTGTAGAGAGTGTTGTTGGGGATTACAGGGTTGACACTAGTAGTGAGGGGTGTGAGGTAGCACCTCAGCAGGACTATGATCAGAAGTCTCGATACTTGGCAGGACATTTGAGAGTCAATGTGGACATGATCGTGGTAGCCACTAGGCGCATTGATGACACACATGCATTGGTGGCAGATTGTTGTTGGATGGAATCAATGGCACATGATAGTTTAGATGGGGGATTTGTCATGGATAACTTTCATACTCTTAGGGAGAGAGTGGATATGATGAGGGTCGACTACCAATAGTTGTTGATGGACAGAGACCACCTATTGGGGGTTGGCGAGATGTATCACAGGGCCCTAAGGGAGCAAGAGTTGGAGGTGGACAGAATCACTCATGAGTTGGGGAGCACATGAGGATTCTTGAAAG
Source organism: Picea sitchensis (assembly GCA_010110895.2). NCBI lineage: Eukaryota > Viridiplantae > Streptophyta > Pinopsida > Pinales > Pinaceae > Picea > Picea sitchensis. The sequence continues at coordinate 113,411 of SNQJ01S0053470.1, read as the reverse complement.
GAATCCGGACAACCCTTCAGGAATCAGAGTCCATATCAAAGGAGATCCTTGAGGAGATTAGACAAAGATCCACTACATCTATATTAGTAGAGATTTAGATATATCCTATAGCCACATCACTAGAGTATGTTGGTGGTTTAGCAGAGGAGCACCAGTTGATGGAGGAGCATGAGGAGTACCCAGGATCACTAATGAGTATGGAGAGTTATGATTCAAAGACACAGGGGGATGCCCATGTGCCACAGGAGCTACCCTCCACGAGGATCTTTGAGACACTAGAGCACTCACATACACATGGGAACTCTAGAGCCAGGGGCAGTTATGAGGACACTTCCATTTGTGTTTCAGGATTGGTTGACCTTCATTTAGAGGTTGACCAAGTAGTATACCCAGGATCCATCATGTTACAGAAGTATACAGAAGATTACATGAGTATGCAGGAGTATACAGGAGATTACATGAGTATGCAGGAGTATACAGTGGTGAGTGATAGTCCACAAAGACATGCAGAGGTGTACAATGGGATTCAGAGGACTGCACTGGATTGTGGGGAGGATATGTACTTAGGAGATCATGGAGATTCCTCTCCATTGCAGAAGTGTATAGATTTGGGATATCACCTTCATCGTATCAACTGTTGCATGAGTGATGATGGATGGAGAGTGGTTGACCAAAAGTTTGAGGAGTTACCCCCGATTATACATGATAAGTAGGGTTCAGTGATGACTACAGGTGAGTATTTACCAAGGGTACCGATGGACGAGATTTTGGTTGAATCCTTGGGATTGACCAAATCATATGATACTTCCCAGTCCTACATCCGGTTATAGATGTTTTTGTTAGCATTTCCCGACACTTTCATCATCGGTAGCAGCATCAAGGGAGATAGACAGTGGCAGAAGACATGGAGAGTTGGTAGGTTGAGACCCCCTGACAGGAGAGTTTATATTGCACACAGTAGCATAGGGGTGGATCATCATAGGCAGACAGTTGAGACCTTGTGCATATTAGGCCCTGGGATAGCAGACATCTCAGAGGGAAACACAGATCTAGATTCTCATGGGGATGAGCATGGAGGGCTTCTAACAGTTATCAGTATGACACAGGAGCAGTTAGTGGGGATAGAAAGTGATAAACTTCCAAGTTTTCCATGGGATCTAGGAGTTCATTTGGTTAGTAGGTTGTTTCACCTTATGATGGCCCAGGTTGCGTGAGAGAGCCACATACTTCACTATGGGTTGGTTTTGAGAGGGATTTTCCTATGGAGAGAGACAAATTCTCCTTTTTGATACTCATGATCGAGTATGGAGATGGTTGGGAAGATATTACTTCAACAGAGGTACTTTTACCAATGCAACTTCTGGACAGCAGGTCTAGTTTCAACAGGTATTCCAGCATGAGGATCCAGGAGTGGGGGATCCAGTATGTATATGGTGAGAAGACAGTCATGATCAGAGTAATGCAGTGCCAGCATGGTGATCTTTGGCAGAGACTCGCATGGAACCCGGGAATTGCAGGGCTGGGAATTTCATTTAATGATGGAGGTGAGTGGACCTTTGTAGAGGAAAGTTATTTTGACTTTCCATTGAGCTTCAGTATTGAGGAGAGAACGCCACTTGAGGATGATTCACTGAGGTCTTGTAGTACCTCACTATGATAGCAGCATGTGAAATTGGTGGGAACAGTGTTGGTCTTGGTATGAACTTGGAGGATGGACTCATTCCGGGTTGATGCCATGTGTCATTTGCAGGAGACTCATGGTGTTGATATGTTACAGGGTTATGCTTCACAGGGTATTGCAGTTCACGTCCTGATATGGGACCCAAGGGATAGAGTATGTGATAGTTCAGCTTTGGATGGAGCCTACTGTGTGTCCCATAGGTGGAGATGGGACCCTGGTATTATATGGATTGATTCATTTATTGCTTGAGGACAAACAATATTCTAGCAAGGAGGAATGTAATGTCCCCACTTTGGGACATCATTATATTACAGAGTGTTATCATGACTAGAGTAGCCAGATGGAGTTTATAGCGAGTACATGAGCTATTGAGGGGTTTTTTGGGGCCCGACTTGCATTGCTCATCTTATTTCATCATCACGATCCATTACATACAGATTGGATTTGGTTTCGATGCATTCCAACGATTTTCGTAATTTTGAGTTATTTTTGGGCTATATGTTAATTAAATTCACTAAGGAGTTCATATTGGGCATAACACTTGGAAGAACCTCTTAGTGTAATATCTCATTGGAATCGGGAGGAATAGCACTATAGGATAGGATGATGAGAAGTGATTTTCAGAGGCCAGGGAAGCCACAAGGAGAGATAAAGTACTTTCTAGAGGTAAAATGGTTAATTAATTAATAATTAAATAAAGTAAAATTCACTTGGAGATACAAGGTGAGTAGAGAGGATAAAAGAGACATAGGGGCCTCTATTATCTCATTATGTTGTTTATCATTTGATATTTGGCTTCTTGTTGGTGAGCCCATGCACTTGGGGGTTTTGAGGGCTTTGACTTAACAAACCCTAGAGATCAGCTCGGTGATGAAAGATCCCACCCAGCCTGGTCCAGGATTGGTCATGGAGGTGAAATATTCCTCCCTCACCATTCTACATCATATCTACTCAGTCACAGGTGGATTCCACATCAGCCACAGGTTCAGAAAGAGAGAGGTGTGCAACATTGAGGGTTTCCAGCTAGAGGGCGCACTAGAGAGACTAGATCCCTTCTATCTGGCCAGGGAGAAGGGGATTTGGAGAGTTCAAACATTGAGTTATCTTGGTAGAGGCCATAGCGCCTTTCTTGTCTCTTCCAAGAGGTGTTTTGGTGGAGTATTGATTTATTATGAGAGTGGGACGATTCCTCATAGAGGAAGGGCGCAACCTTTGAATGGATCTACTCATGGGAAGAGCCCAAGATTCATTATTCAGCAAGGGAACTAACCTATCTTGTTTATAGACTCTTGATCTACTCTTCTAGAGTGTTTTGGTAGATATTGGGGCCAAGGAGGAAGAGAGCCGAAATATTCATGCAGCTACAGCCATAAGCTAGTGCACAAATCTTCTAGTTTGAGGGTTTGGTCCATCGGTGGGCAAGATCTTAGTTTGTCATTCATCTCTGGCAGCCATGTGGCCTTTGGAGGCTTGTATCATTTCCTATTGGGTTATTTTCATTATGTTATGAGTTATTAGCTCTATTGTTCCAGATCAATAGATATATTGTATCAAGATCTTCTACTACTATGAATAAAACTGGATCTGAGGTATTTTTGGTTATTTCTTGTATTGTTGATCTTGCATCTTGTTGAGTACATCCATTGCTATATCTCTTTGATTATTGGTTGCAAAACACATAAAGAATCATCATTATAAACCCTATCTCAACTCAAGAGACTTAAGTTTGCAAAGTGTTTGACGAAATTCCACAACCAGAAATTACATAAAAATCAATGAAAACAAAATGTTCATGGCATCTTGGCTTGGGAACATTATAGATGCTTGGAGATTCTAAAGGTAAAGGATGAGCACAGACATCTAGCAGGATTGCTACAACCATTTCCCATTTTTGAATGGAAATGGGAAGTAGTTACCATAAATTTCATCACCAAGCTTCCCAAAACAACAAGACAACATGATTCGATCGTGGTAGTGGTGGACAAGCTTAAAATGGTTTTACATTTTATTTCAGTCGAGATGAATCATAAGGCATCCAGCATCACATAAATTTACATGAAATAAATTGTCAAGCTACATGGTGTACCCAAGATAATAATGTCTGACAGAGATCCCAAGTTCACTTCCAAGTTTTGGAAAGGGTTATTTAAAGAATTTGGGACAAATCTGAATTTCAACACAACATATCATCTAGAGTCATATGGGCAGACGGAGAGGATCAACCAGAGAATTGAATATATGTTGAGAATGTATGTAATGGATAAGCCTTCCAGGTGGGAAGACTATCTTCCTGTGGTTGAGTTTGCTTATAAGAATGGGTACTAGACATCATTAAATATGAGCATTTTTTAATCCTTGTATGGCAGAAAATGCAATAGGCTAGTGAATTGGGATAATGATCCAGGTGGATATTGGTGGCTAGCCACCTATTCCAACCGACTCCTCTTGACAGTTTTAAGTTCAACACGTTCTTCGGTACTTTTTTGTAATTATGTAATCTACACTTATAGGGATGTGTGAATCCCTACACATCTTCCAGGTGGATACTAGTGGCCTCCCACCTAATCCAATTGGCCTAGTTTGTATGTTTTCATGTCAGCACATCTTGTTGTACTTCCAAGGCCGTTTTGGGGCCCTAAACAGTGTTTTTTTTGGCTCAACACAATCAAACTAAAAATGGAGTTGTATTTTTATGGTGTAATGCATAGTTCTCGAAAATACCTTTCCAACAAGCTATCACATGCCTAAAACAGAGGTCTTATTCAAAAGTTACAACCCTGGGAAGTTGAGGTACCAACTTACCCATAGGGGCCCACATAACTTTTGGTGTTTCATCTCCTAGGGTTAGGTTTTTAGATGTCTAGGGTTTGGGCATTTATGAGTAATGTTAAAAAGGCCTCTGGAGCCTCATTGTAATCATTATTCTCAAACAGATGTGCATAGCAACTACATCTCTTCTCAGAGATAGCTACCACCATTCGAGCAAGTGTTTCAGTTCTGTAGTTTTACAGTTTCAGCCTATTTCATTTATTCAATAGAAGATATTGTTCACTAGATATATGTGTTGTTATTCATATCTCTGTGTTTATTGTATTCAGTCTGTTAATCAGTTCTTTCCACTCCTGGATAAAGATCTGTTATCCGACAAGGAAGAGATCTTTGTGTCAACCTGGATAATGATAGGTATCTGACAAGGAAGAGATCTTTGTGTCAACCAACAGTGTCATCTGCCCTATGGCATCAAGCCTTTCAAAGATGAGGTATTATGTGATATTTCTCCCCTTGAAGTTCATGATGTTCTTTTAGGACAACCATATTTGTGGAAGCGTCATGTTGTGTATGAGTCTATACCCCGTAGTGTTATTATTACTTTGGGTAAAAAATTGTACAAGATACCAAAGGTAGCACCGCCTACCGCTATTTCTTTAATCTCTGCTAAGCAATGCAGTAAGGCCATTTCACAGACTGGGAAGTTCTTATTCTTTTTGATACGTGCTCACAGTAAGAACAAGTTCACCGCCACATATGTGGCCTCTACATAGAACCTCTCTTTGCAGCATAAGCAAGTGGACGATATCGTGGAAGAGTACAGAGACATCATCTCCTCACCCACCGGGGTACTGATGCACTGCCAAGTCAAGCATCCAATTGATCTCACCCTCGGTGCACCTCTGCCTAATGGACCAATCTATCATCGTTCGCTGATGGAAAATGACAAAATCAAGCATCATGTCAAAGAGATTATTCAAAAGGGGCACATCAGACCCAGCTCCTCCCTTTGTGGTAGCTCGATTGTATTTGTGCAGAAGAAGGACGGGACCTGGCGACTATGCATTGATTACAGAGCATTAAAGAAAATCACAGTCAGGAACCGGTACCCAATGCCCAGGATTGATGACCTTCTTGACCAACTCAAGGGGGGCAAGTTCTTCAACAAGATTGACCTAAAGTCTAGCTACCACCAAATTCCCATCCAACCAACTGATGTATGGAAGACAACTTTTAAATCTAAAGAAGGTCTTTTAAAATGGTTGGTCATGCCCTTTGGATTAATAAATGCACCATCCACTTTTATGAAGTTGATGGATGATGTATTGAGACCCTTCACCAACTCTTTTGTGGTGGTATATTTGGATGACATCTTCATCTTCAATAGAACTTGGGAGGAGCACATGTGGCATATTCAGCAGGTTTTAAGCACTCTGCGGTAGCATAAGCTATATGTCAACTTGGAAAAATGCTCTTTTGGCATGAACATGGTCCAATACTTGGGATAAATTGTTGTTGAGCATGGGGTACATGTTGATCCAACTAATATCCAAGTCATTTGTGACTGGCCAGCGCCGACCACACTAACTGAGCTTCGGAGCTTCTTGGGACTGGGTAACTTCTACCAATGGTTCATGTTGGGATTCTCCCATATTGCATGGGCCCTAAACCAAGTAACCAAGGGCGGTGGCAGGGAAAATTTCGTATGGGGGAAGGAACAACAACGTGCATTTGATGATCTGAAGCATCGCTTGTGCTCAGCTCCAGTACTGTCCTTGCTCAATCTGCAACAACTATTCGATATTGAGACTTATACATCTAACTATGTTGTAGGTGCATTTCTCACTCAGCACAGTCATTCGGTGGCATACCATAGTGATACACTCTTAGATATTGTCCAGAAATACCCCACGTATAACAAGGAAATGTATTCCATTGTACAAGCCTGACGTCAATGGAAACATTACATTATGGGAAAGGAGATGATCATCCACACTGATCACAAGCCTCTGCAATTCATACAAACACAGGGGAAGTTGTAGAATGACTGCCATCAGAAGTGGTCCACCTACCTGCAACAGTTCCATCTCAACATCAAGTGTAATATGGGGAGCACAAATCATGTCGTTGATTACCTCAGTCGACCTCCCATGGCTGCACTCACCATTGTGCTCCATTACTATGGACATGAAGCATCTGAGTGGTTCCAACTTTATCAGCAAGATCCAGACTTCACCACCACCTATCATCTCTTGGGTACAGGCGCAAATGTCACCCATTTTCACATTTAGGATGGAGTGTTATTCCATTTGGGCCATCTCTGTGTTCCTGCAAGTGAGCGTGTAACGCTGATTTGGGAATCCCACTACAGTCGGATGGCAGGACATTTTGGCATAGAGAAAACTATGGTCATTCCACAGAAACATTTTTGTTGGCCAAAACTTCGACAGGACGTCAGCAAGTATATCAAATCTTGCACTTCCTGTGCCATTTCCAAGCTATCCATCAAGAAGCAAGGCTTATACACCCCTCTTCCTACTCCCGAGGAGCCTTGGGAATCCCTATCAATGGATTACATGTCTGGCCTTTCATCCACCAAGCAAGGCAATGACTATGTATTTGTGGTCATTGATCAATTTTCGAAGATGGCCATCCTTACAGCCTGCAAGAATAACATCACAGTTGTAGATACTGCCAAGCTCTTCTTCGAACAAGTGTGGGTCCATTTTGGGATACCGCAGACCATCATTTTCGACCGAGACAGCAGGTTCCTCGGCACATTTTGGTCGAATCTTTGGTCATTGTTGGTCACCAAGCTCACTAAATCCATTGCTTTCCACCCCCAAACCGACGGCCAAACAGAGGTCGTCAATCAGATGATTTTGCAAATCCTAAGCATGTACAACTCTAAGCCTCTGCATACATGGGATGAGAGTCTCCCCTATGTTCAACACAGTTACAACAGGACTCTCCATAGCTTCAGCGACCATAGCCCATTTCAGGTGGGACTAGGATTCCAGCCCGTCGGTCCCATTGATATTTCACTACCTCTTGCAAACACATAGATAGAATCTTCCCATGTTCATTCTAAGACCAACAAAGCCACTAGATTCATTGAGAGGATTCAGCACATCCGCCAACAAGTCCATGAGATTTTGTAGAAAGCCAATGCTAAGTACAAGAAGCTCCATGATCAACACATGATATCACACCAGTTTCAGGTTGGAGACAAGGTCTGGTTACATTTACAGAAAGAGCATCTTACAGGGCCCCATCGGAAGCTCCGCCAACTTCGCTATGGGCCTTACACTATCACCAAGGTTTTGGGTAGCAATAATTTTGAGCTCAACACTCCACCCTTCCTTGGCTTTAACCAATGTTCAATGTGGACCTCCTTCAACCATATTTTCCACTATTATTGGACACCTCAGAGATCGCAGAATAACTGACACCAACATAGCTCAACCCTGACTGCATGGAATAAGCCTCCGCTGATCAGATAGTGGACACACAAGTCAAGGGCACTCGCCAGCAGATGATCCAGCTTTATCGAGTTGTCAAGGTAGGAAAACTCCTACACCAAGAAAAGTGGCTCACCTGGGGCCAAATTCAGCAGAAGTTTCCTCACCTGATAGGGGAACTCAACGCAATGGAGACCATTGCTTCCGAGGGGGGGGGATTGATCCAGGTGGATATTGGTGGCCACCCACCTATTCCAACTGGCTCCTCTTGACAATTTTTAGTTCAACACGTTCTTTTGTACTTCTTTGTAATTGTGGGTTCTACACTTTCGGGGATGTTTGAATCCCTACACATCTTCCAGGTGGATACTGTTGGCCTCCCACCTAATACAGCTGGCTTATTTTGTATGTTTTCATGTCAACACATCTTGGTGTACTTCCAGGACCGTTTTGGGGCCCTAAACAGTGTTTTTTTGGCTCGCCACAGTCAAACTATATACTAACTCATATTTTGACAGCGTAATGCATAGTTCTTGAAAAACCCTTTCCAATGGGCTATCACGCACCTAAAATGGAGTTTGTATGCAAAATTTATGACCCCGGGAAGTTGAGGTACCAACTTACCCATAGGGGCCCACATAACTTTTGGCGTTTCATCTCTTAGGGTTAGGTTTTTGGATGTCTAGGATTTTGGAATTCATGAGTAATGTTAAAAAGGCCTCTAAAGCCTCATTGTAATCATTCTTCTCAGACGGATGCGTGTAGTAGTGACATCTCTTCTCAGAGATAGCTACCACCATTCGAGCAAGTGTTTCAGTTCTGCAGTTTTACAGTTTCAGCCTATTTCATTTATTCAATAGAAGATATTGTTCACTGGATATTTGTGGTGTTCTTGATATCTCTCTATTTATTGTATTCAATCTATTAATCAGTTCATTCCACTCCTAAATCTGGATCAAATAGCCTAGTAGATAGAGTCATTATTGGGCCAGAGTTGCTTAAAGACATGGAAGAGCATATGGTAAGGATAAAGCATAACTTAAAGACTAAATGGGATAGGTAGAAACGTTATACAAATAAAAGCAAGATGCATATAGAATTTAGAGTGGGAAAGCATGTGTTTCTAAAAGTAAAGGCTAAAAGGAGCTCGTTGAAATTGGGAAGTTGCCTAAACTTGGAAGTAAGAATTTGTGGGCCAATTGAGATTCTAGAGAGAGTCGATCCTATTGCATACATGGTAGCATTACCTGCATCCATGCATATTCATAACGTATTTCATGCATCTTTGTCGAAAAGTTATGTGCCTAATCCTAACCACGTAATTGATTGGACTATGATCCATGTGCAGCACGAGGGCGACTTCGAGGTCCAACTAGTGTGCATATTGGATAGGAAGTTCAAGGTGCTTAGGAACTATGTCATCGGCCTAGTAAAGGTCTAGTGGACCCATTATAGTCTTAGAGATGCCACATGGGAGAAAAAGGAGGCCATGCAAGAGGCGTACTTGTATATTTTTGCATATTTTGAGGAAATCAAAATGTACATTTGTATATAAATGTTTAAGGACTCTATTACTGTAGTTGGAATTCCTAGAGCCACAACTCATAGACTTCATGTGCATCTTGTGTTGGAGCCCTAGAAGGAAAGGGGGGGAATCTAAGGGATTGTGAAGCAAGGAATGGGGTCCACTTCCTTGGGTTGTACAAGTAGAGGTGAATGAGGGTTTGTTGGTTGGAATTGTTGTAGGAGTCGTTACATTGTGAAATTATTGAGTATTGTGATGTAAAATTTTGTATGTATACATGTACACCTATATGGTGATGTACATTGGGGAAAATGAAAAAAAAAGGGAGGGGAATATAACACCCCAATTTGGATATTTAGATTAGAAATGTATATATGTATATATGATGAATGGCCAAGGGACAAGCAATGTAATATGTAAACATCATGTATTGAAAGTAATAAAAACAAAATACATCATTGGTTGCAGACAGACAAAGATAAAGTCATGGGGGGCTATGATTACACAAGAGAGGGGGATAAAGGGGGGTTTGATGGGACTCCACATGCCTAGAATCACATGCCACTTTCCTAAATCATTTTTCATTAATTGTTTGACTACTTTGAGTTATTAAAATCAATTATTGAATGCATGTAATAGTTTGGTGGAAGAAGCATCTCGCCTAGTTATTGAATCATGGGTTGAGTACACTAATGGTGTGAATTGTATCACTGAATTCATGTAAGTGGTTGGTGAATGAGTCATGTCACCTAGTTATGAAATCATGGGTTGAGTACAATCATTTTGGGGAATTGTGAGAATCAAACATGCATGGGAGAAAAATAAAAGGAAATTTGAGTAGAGGGGGGATAGAAGAAGAGAGGAAAATAAGAGTTTGGTGCTAGAAAGAGGAGGAAATCATACTGTGTTGAAAATAGTCATGAGAGGGAGCTGGGAATTACATTGAGAAATAAGTCGGCATGCGTCTGAGGAGTTGTTGTGGGAAATTACCCAAGAGCACATGGAAATGTTGTTGAGAGGATTCCATTTTACAATTGGATTTCTTGGAGCCCCCATCTTATGGATTCCTAGATGGCATGTGATGGAGCCCTGGAGGGGATGAGGATTTTCTGAGGGACTATGGTGCATAGAAGGAAATCCCATCCCTTGGGTTGTGCATACTTATGGGGAAGACAGTTGGGTGATTGGAATTGTTGTATGAGCCACATCACTGTGAATTTACTAGGTGTTGAACTATTAGAGTGGATAGTAGCCAACCATAGTATCCATTCTTCTTGTGGACACATAGACCCATCTCGGGGGTG
>SNQJ01S0053470.1:62521-73488 GCA_010110895.2 Picea sitchensis | reverse complement strand
GCTCAGATGGTAAAAGACAAGTGTACCTTTCTCCAGATGGGAGGAGGTCTTGTGATCAAACCTTGCTGAGTCTCCGGGATGGATTGTAATGCTGCTATGTAAACACTTTATATACTGTTGAATATAAAAGAGAAAAATTTCCCGTGGAAAAAAAAACTATAAAATTTGGTATGGATTAATTTCTATTTTTACAAATAACATACTTATTGTTCAACTAATAACATGAGTCTGTAAATATAGATTCATAAATGTAGTACCATTGTGTAATAGGACCAAAATTTATTCATAAATTATTGTCATTTACATTACACCGCAATTGGATCAACAAGCGCATCCTTTGGAGACTCAAAGGATGTGTTTGAATATTTTATCATATGTAATGTGAACACCCGTTTATAGATCTCTTGCAATGTTAAGTGAAACAAAATATGGTGATCAACAGTTGTATAATGTCATTACATGTGTATGTGTTTTAGTTACCATGGTATTTTCTTGGTGTTAATACAATCTTTGATTTAACTACATGTGCATAACCTAATCTTTGATTTAACTACATATGCATAACCTCTTGCAATGGATTTTGTATTCACATCACAATCTTTGATTTAACTACATGTGCATAACCTAATCTTTGATTTAACTACATATGCATAACCTCTTGCAATGGATTTTGTATTCACATCACAATGTTCTCTTGCAATGCTTTGATCTCATTTAATTTAATATAATTATTTAATAACCTCTTGTAATGGATATTGTATTCACATCACAATGTTCTCATGCTTTGATTTCATTTAATTCAATATAGTTATTTAATGGTTTAATGTTTGATTAATGAATACATAGTTATGTGTTGGTGTTTGGTTTATTAATGGTATAATATATCTTGTGTTAAAATTATGTATTTAATTGGTTGTCATATATGTGTAGTAAATCCATAGAGATGAGTTAATTTAAGCTTTTAAAAAATTATGTTTTAAAAGAGTATTACTACAAGAACTTATAATTGTAAAGATGTAAAATATATATGTTTGTTATGGTTAGTAAAAGCATTTATAATTTTTTAAAGTTGGTTAGCATTTTTAATATTTTTTAATTGATAATTTAAGTTATTATTAATTTCATTACTAAATGTTATTTTAATTGGTTAAATCATTCGCCTAATGCATATTGTTAATGGAGAGGTCATAGATTATAAGTTCAAATCCAATTGAGTCCCTTAAGATTATTAGCCACTATTATGGCTAAAAGTTGAGTTGCACTCCATCCAAATATTATGGAGAAGACTTGGAAATCTTGTAAAGTTTTAATTGGGAAAAAAATTATTAATACTTGAAAGATCAATATGACTTACTTGTTATTGCTAAAAGATATAAATGATGTAAAACTTGGAAATTTAATATGATTGTTATTTTTTTTTATAGTAATTAAAAGAATATTAGAATTCCTCTATATGTAAAAACCTGTAATGTTTTTTTATCATTAATAAATTCAATTGGTATTTTTTGTATTTGTAGTTGGTTAGAGTGCATCATTTTTATATTTAATTTTTATTATTATTAAATTCATTTAATGAAAAACTAAAAACTTAATAAGCATTATTTGCAAATATATTAATATTGAAATTTAATAATTATGCAACATAATTGTAAATCAAGTATAAATTTATGAAATAAGTTAACAATGACTATTTAATTTCTAAATGGTCAATTAATAATATTCATGTTTTTGAAACTTTTTTTGCATATTTAAAATTTTATTTTTCACTTTTCGAATCTAATGTCCATATCGTCAAAATCTTATTTTGCACTTTTTTTTATGGGCCTCCCAATTGTTGTATCATGCAACCCATTTTTTTAGATATTATGATCACCTTTGTACTCAATGAGACCTCTCTTGACCATGATTAATACAATTATGTTAGGTTTTGTGCAATTGATTGTTAATGAAATGATTCAGATGATTGAGTGTGTGATGTATCCTAGTTTAGTTATGATTTTGATGATTTCATGCATGTCTAAGGTTTTTGTACTAACATATGGCTCAAGTAGGTCCAAGTTCATTGAGATCCTTCACCAGCATTTACATGAGACAAAAGGGGGATTGTGTCCCCTTATCAACCTTCAAGTCTTGTCAAGCCTTCAATCACCCAAGGCACAAAATTCAATATCATATCCACTTGAATTGTTGATTGAGAAAGGTCAATCTAGAAGGGAATTTGATCTCTAGAACACATGCCCTTGATTATATGGATCTTGAGGACATGAGCCCTTTAATCAAGGGCTAATTGAAGGGTTGATTGATGTAATATTTTTGCATAAATAGGATCTAGGGGTTATCCTTATCAAGTATTATTGTTTTTTTTAGAATTAGGAACTATTCTAGAGATAAGGGATTCAAACTCTTGGGGGATGTATTGTTGTTATTAATTAGTGTTCTAATGCAGAAATTTTACTTCCAAATTTCTAATACTTTTGGTAGTCTTTCTAGGTTCCCTGTAGAAACCTTGGGTAGGTCCCACTCAAGGTTGAACAAGGAACCTTTCTGTGAGATTTCCTTTTCCTTCAGTTGTCTTTAGTCCATCTTGTTTCCATTTCATGGTATGCATTATTTTCTGCAACTAGTCCTCATTTCCTATAGCAGATTAAAGCATGTCATTTCAAATAAATTCATGGTATTATGTCATTCACAAGGGGGTATCATTGACTATGTTTACATCATCTTTGTAGTAGGCCACTTCAAGAAGAAATAGCTATGTTTTCTAGTTCTTTGGTTCAACTTTACAGTAGGTTAATTCCAATAAAGTAAACTTTGTTTTTAATAGGTTCATTGAAATAGGTTTAATTTTGTTTTGCAATAGGTTTCTTTCTGCATTGTGGTACAATAATTTAGTTAGGATTACTTAGGTTTGTATCACTTCATTTTAGTTCTCATCTATGTCAAATTAATTAGGGTTGTCCTCTAAATAGTAGGTGATTTCAAGTTATATTTCGCAGCTATGTTCATTCAATCAGTTTGTAGCTTTCCTTTGATTCTTGTTCAATGCATTTTAGCCTTTCCATTGATGAAGTAGTTTTTGCATTCATAGGGTTAACATGTCTCCTTCTTGAGTAGATAGGTTTCTTTATGTAGTTTTCATATATAGTGCACAATACCTTGTCAAAGAAGTGCATCCCTGGTTTTACAATCTAAAGTTACAACTCAAGAGTTCAACATCCTTGTTGCAATTCTTTGGCCCATCACATTTTGGTGCCATTGTCGGAGAGGTGCTAAAAACTGCATACATCTATCATTTTTTGTCAAAAAGAAAAAAAAAAACATTAGATTGCATGCATTTCAACATTTTTGTCAAGAAAAGAGGAAAAACTTATTAGATTACACACATTTCATCATTTTTTGTCAAGAAAAAAGAACATCATTATATTGCATTCCACGACCTAGAGATAGGTTTGGAATTCTTTTTCCAAAATCCCCCACTTTTGAAACAAGTCCAACCAATCAAGAACAACAACAAATTGATTATGAGATAGAAATCTAAAGAATTTGGGAACTTATCCCCAGAAGTAGCAGGAGTGTTTGTACATTCTTTAGAAGAAGGAGGAGGATCCCCATCTCACCATCCGATGGTTGATGATGGAGCCTAATATGAAATCTTTGACTTTTCCATTAGGGAAACCAATGGGGAAACCAATGGGGAAACCAATATGAAAAGTATTAATCCCTCTGCTCTTCCTAATTTTCATGGCATTACTTCAAAAGAACCTGACACTTCCCTTTTTGAGTTTGAAGTTGTTTGCAGGACCTGTGATTATACATACGATGATAAAAAGCTCAATCTCTTTCCCTCTACACTAAAGGAATCATCCTTGAGATGGTTCATGAGCCTATAAGGAAACAACTTCAATAGATGGAACCAAATGAAGCAAACCTTCATGGACAAATGCAAGGCTAGGGACATAAGAGATGAGATCTTAAGGATGATCTAGGGAGAAAATGAATCCTTGGAAGACTATGAGGTAAGGTTCCATATTAGTTGGAGAGATCTTCTAGCTAGAGTATGAAGACATCAAGCAAGTATTCAAAAACTACTCATGATCTACAAGGAAGAAGGGTATGAATGGCAAGAGTATGGTAACACAATAATCTAACTCTACAAATCTTACTAAGAATGAATTAGGAGGATTATTAGAAGATATGAAAAATGATATTTTGCACTCACTATCCATTTAGATGGACACATCGTAGATAAAGAAAAAGAAAGAATAAGCATAGATGTATCTAGCCATTTTTTATCTTAAATGTACAAAGAAGCACCCTAGAAATGAATTCCCACTCAATATTTTAGAAGTATGTGCAATTTTTGAATACCCACATCCAACTAACAAGTGTCCTTCTTTGTCAAGTCTTGAAGCTTCTTTTCAAGGAGATAAAGAAAATGTGGAGCCATTATGATTCCTTAATGAAAGGAGACAAGGGTTGCCTAGGCCATTTCAACCAGGTATTCCCTACACTCATCCTCGGTATTTTGGTGCATATAACTCACAAATACATACTCAACGTTGGTATCCCCCTAATCCACCTATCTTGCCCATGCAAAATCAATGGAAATATCAAAATTAACCCCAACCTTTCAATCCCTCCTACTAACCATTTCCATCCTAACCTCCAATGAAAAATCATCAATGAACTAACCCTCCATGAGGATGGAGATCTCCAAACCAACAACAACAAGCATTGATTTCCCCTCCACCTTAACAAATCAATTATTCCATAGGTACGTTTCAACAACCATTAWTACCTTCTGAACCAACTCCTAATCCAAACAATAGGTAGGTCCAAAAAGTGTATAACAATGAGATGACACAACAAGCCCACTTTATGGATCTACAAGAGATAAATATTAGATTAGAGAAGGTGCTAAAATACCCTCTTATTACTACCAAAACTGTAGAATATATAAGTTCTGAGAGAGAGGAATCCTCATCATAAGAACAACCTATCCCTCAACAAGTCTTGTCATATCTTGAAAGCATAGACACTAAGAAGACCTACACATCCTCATAAAATGACCTCTTAGGAGAAGTCAAGAACTTATGTGTTACGAGGAAAATCTCTCTATGGTTAGGGTAAACCACAACATACATGTATGACTGCAGAAATCAACTCTTTCCCATAAACATGCTATATAAACCAATGTGCAAGTGAGATAAGAAAAGGACCTACCTCGTCCAGATGTTTGATGATGTCCATTGTTGAGCATTTTGACCCAAAGATTTATACCTACAACAAGTTCTCAACAAACAAGTGAAGTAAGCATATAGTGATAATATAAAAGGTTAGCACATTATATAGCATAACCCATTAATATGCAAAACAAACATGCCCATGGATAATAAGTCATATATTTGCAAGATATCAATTGGACGGGAAAGGAGTATTTCTATTAATAAATGACCAGCAGAAGTGAAAACATTACAAACTTCTGTGTCGGCAAGGTTCGAAACTGAGAAACCAAGTTCCTTCCAGTTGGGCCTCCACCACTTCAATCCTCCACCAAAGGCAAGCTCATATAAGGAAGACAAAGAGATTCTCCATCAATAAGGGAAGAGCTTGGGGGCTGAACACTGTGTTCAGACTTAAAGGACAAAGGGATGCAGACTCAATATGAAGTAATAATTTCTCCAAAGTAACTTTGATCTCAAAGTTGAATTCTCTCCTCCTTCTCCATAGGTTGGAATTGGCTTCTTTATAGCCTTCAAAATGCAAATGAAGGGCCGAGCCGGAGCATTTCCAGTATATGGAAGGCCAAGGATCAGAGATCTCTTGTCATGACATGGAAACCTGACATTTAATTTTGATTTTATGGCACAAATCTCGATGTACAAGGGATGTAGTGGAGCAGCTTGTGTATAGGCTTGTTGTATAGGGTGCAAGATGCGTACAAGTGGAAAAAATTTATATTTTGTCTCTAGATTTATCAATCATGGAAAGTGAGTCTACATAGGGAAATGGAGTAAGGTCATCTCAGTAAGATTTCATAGGGTGAGGCAAATCTTTCTCTAACAAATGCCCCCTAATGTGTGAGGTCAGAGGAGTATCTGTGATGGCTGAAATACATTATAAATAACCCAGAAGTGGAGTGGTAGGGGACCATCTGAACGAACTCAATTGCTCATTACATTTTATATTGACTTTGCATACATGGCTGCCAAAAATTACACTGCAGATCCATGTGGAAAATATACCAAACAAGTGTCTGTGGCCATGAAGAGGCAAATACAAATGTGGTTACATGCCAAAAGATATCATAGTCGTGAACAAGGCCTAGTGGAACCAGTCTCAAAAAAAAATTGAGGATATATGTATACCATGGAGTACAATCTGATCTCCCATGATCACTGAAGTCATATAGGTACTGGTCCAGTAAAAAGGAAGCAACAGATCAGGAAATTTGCGGCCACATAGTGATGTCTTCAAGTCTTCTACACAATCCGCCAAAGGTGCAAGTCTACATCATGTGAATAAAGGAGTTGAGGTCGAACACAATGAGACATTGTTTGATTACCAGTCATTGAGGTATACCGTTAACAAATGTGAGACATCCTACCAATAATGAAAGTAGGTATCAAGGCACCGAGTACATTCTTACAAGTGTGAATAGAGGAGTCGGTGGAGAACACTTGAAGAATATATCAATCAGGATACATTGATGTATTCCCAATTGTCGATGGCGAGAGGGCCTGTCACTGATGACTGCAAGCCTCAAGGTACTCATAAGACTCTAGGTCTCGTTTCCAGAAAAATGGGTTGAAGTCGATGGAAAGAGACCCACTGAAAGGAGAGCATTAAGGCATCTCTCATCAGTCAACACGAGGTACAAAGCAGGAGCTTCATGATTTGGTGGAAATCGGATGAAGAACAAGTTCACGAACCAATGACCCTGTGCATATTTCGTGTGTGCCAAGTGGAAGAGGTACACGAAAAAGACCCTCTAAATAGCTGTCAATGATGAAAATTGTTGACAAAGGCGAGGAAACCACCAATAAGACTAATGGCATCCAAGACACTGCACGAATCCCAATGTGTGAATACATGTCTTGTCGTCGAACACAAGGGAATCCACCTAGTCAACGACCAATGATGAAATGTCGACTGTTGGGTTCAAGGTTACCTACCAATGATGAAAGTAGGGCCAGGGTGCATGATAGGACTATAGTATCATGTGATTCTGAGACAAACTGAGGGTATGGCTGACATGAAAAGTCAAGAGTTTTGAGAACTGGCCGAAACAGGTTGATAGACTTCCTTTGAAGAAGAGCATGAGACATGTGGAGGACTCCGACAACATAGACCTGATGATGAAACCATAAGATGCAAGAGGCATCGATGAAATTCTCTATAGGTATTGGAAGAGTAACCAGTCGGTAGAGAAGACTCAGTAATGATCCCAGATTCCTAAGGCCATGTTAATCCCAAAATTATGATGATGAATGGACTCAAATATTTTTTTGTTATGCTCAAAGGCAACACGATTGTTGTCGATATAAGATAATATTCCCTTCTCGCCCGTCTTTTTTTGTTTTTTCATAGACAAACGGATGCTATGATACAGAGGAGGAAACGAGTGTCGCAAGTAAGAAAAACTAGTTCTAGTAGTGGAACGTACCTATGCTCAATGCAAGGAACTGCATGCGGGAGATGGACACTCGGGGGAATGTTCCCTCCTAGGTATAGGGTGTCAAATTGCGAAGGATATAAACAAGGCTATGCTTGGTTGAGGATGAAAAATTGTTGAGGCAAACGGTTTATAACGCAAAGCGAGAACCGGCTATAGGCTCAATACTGCAAGCAAGGGCATGAGATGCAATCACAACTTGATGCCAAAAAATGTCCTTTTTTATGTATTTTAGTCTACTTGGTGTGAAAAAGGGGTAAACTTGTGCTAAATAGACGTCTCTTCAAAACCAATTTACGATTGTGAAAAACACAAGTTCACTTGGCGATCTTTTCACTTTTTGATAACGAGTCGGAAAAGAGCCTAACTAAGACTCATGACCTTTCAAATCCAATTTAACGATTTTGAAAGGGACAAATCACTCGGCAATCTTTTATGCTTTAGACGAGTCGAAAAAGAGCTTAAATTAAACTCATTTGGGAGATTCTAGGCGACAAGTCACAGGGGAGGCCACGGCTCCCGTGCTAGACTTCTATGAAATGTCAGTATCTTACGAATAGTCGACATAATCTTGGGAAAACCCAAATCTCTCCAAGTCGAGGAGGATAAGGCAGTAACGAAGTATATAGTCTCTATGATAGATCGAATAATATATCTTATAGGAAAAGAGATAAGTGGGGGCATTGGATACCCCACGAGACCGTTCCAATCGAAGGTGATCTCCTCAAAACCCAGAGGGAGAGGATTCAGGGAAAGTAGAACTCTGTCTCGTTCAGAAGGTGCAAGATCAGGGATGTTGACGACGTGGTTGAAGGATGAATCACCCTCCGAAAAGGGAGTAGGATTGACCAGAAATTGCACTGGTATGACCACTTCTTCAATTCTAGGTTGAAGAGGGTGCAGGATAACAGGGATAGGGGATACATCACCCATGAAAATCGGGGTGTGATCAAGAGAGGATTGCACCGACGTTATTGTCGTGTCAATTGGAGGAACAAGGTGTGGAGAAACCATAGACACCTTAGAATCCGAAGGGCCCTTAGGTGAGCCCCACGCTTCTGGTATCCGAGTCGTGGTTGGACATAAACGAGTAAGATGACTTCCTTCATAAGTCTTGCAAAGGAATTTAGGCTTGCGTCTGAAGTTTCTAGGCTTCTCAATGCCCCCAATGTCGTTCAATACGATCGGTGGCATACTATCAGTGTGACAGGCAAAGTTGGGAGAGTCATCTCCTACATGGTACTTAGACGTGGGAGATGTGGAATTGATATGAATTGTGGAAACTAAAGTGGTGCTCCCAGCATGACTAGTAGCAGCTGGGTACGGGTTGTCAACATAACCTATAGAAGTTGTCGACCCATATCCAACATGACTGGAAGAGGTTGGTGATGAAGCTCCAGTGTGATTAAAAATGACTGGAATAGCAGTGAGTTGTGGCATTTGATGCCAAGGTCCAGGGAAAGATTGACTTTGAAACATTGCAAGCCAGGAAGGGTCTTGGTTTGCCCCCTATCCCTGTCTAGAAAGGTAGTATCCTCCATTTAATTGATTCAACAAAGTCTAAATGAGAATCATCATCGAAGTCTGCGAATAGAAGGAAGTATGATAAGGACTATTCGAGTGAGGATATATGTTGCCCCCTTGTGAAGGGGTCCCGTGAATCGGGTAGCCCAAACCATAAAACTGATTCTACCCATATGAAACACCCGGGGATACATGAGGACTCGCCATGGAAAAATTGTTCAAAGGAACTGACATGGTGGGCGGAGGATACATGGATGGAGTGTAGTAGGTAGAATAAGCAACCATTTGAGTATTGGCTCCTGAAAGAGCATAACTAGGATTGGATTCGTAAGAGGGGAGGTTCCAACCTCCCGTCGTAAAGGAAGGTTGAGGGACATAATTCATATCAAACGAAGATATAGGCATTAGGGCCATGGTGCCCCCAAATCCAATGCTAGGATTCATATAAGTGGACCAGGGAGAGGATTGCAAGGGTGAAGGCATATCAACGGGAGAATGACTAGAGACCCAAGGTGTGGATTGAGTACTAAAGTTTTGCATACCATTATAAGAAACAAGAGGATTCATCCCCTTGAACTGAGTAGGCATCATGGGGTAAGTAGCAATAAACGAGGGAGCCAAAGGGACTTCACTATCCATAATGAGGACTCAGTATAGAATTCTACGACCAACTACTAATCAAAGAGCACACCAAAAGTTAAACGGCCAATATGCATGTAAATGGGGTAAAGTGGTTGAGTGGCCTCCCTCCCTAAAGAAGGTATGTCTCGCCCAAGAGGGGCATGAGACTCCCTGCTAAATATCGGAGGTAAAAAAATCAGTTATAAGGGCCCTAGTGGGCTTAACAACCAGTCGGCCAGATCCCCCCGAAGAGTTAATCCTCCATAAAGGTTGTGTGATGTCCGACCCTTATCTAACCCAGGGTACCTACAGAATAACCCCTGCAAGTAACCTAAGAGACACCTTAGTCAAGCAACTAATAAACCATTGTATAATCGATGCACAGGTGAGCAGTCGTAAGTCAGGTCCACCGTATGGGAAGGGTAGAAAATCTTGAAACCTTGAAAGCACTGCCTCTCACAGAGGTAAAGGCACCAACAAGATCCCCAGATACGAATAGATCCCCAAAAATATCTCTGACACTGGGAAGGTATCGGGGGGATATCCCTTCAACCAACTTCGTGCGACCTCGTGATTAACTTCGGTGTGAGCGAAGCCTCCTAATCTTACCAATTATACAATGGATTTCTCCACTCCCTAACTCAGACACATATGTTGATTTAATTTCCTTGGAGAAGTTTACTCAAAAAATCCTATTCCAAGGCACTAAATCCTAGGATAGTTTGTGCACCCTAGAAAATAAAATCGTTACTAATAAATTTTAAATTATAACGTTGATTTTATGGTCGTAATTACTCAAAAAGGTATGGTAATGAAACTCATGGTGTTATGACTCTGCAAGAAAAGTAAATATGCAAGTAATGCAAATTCCTAACTTTAACTTTTGATGAATGATATGCTCCTAAAAAACAATGCAATTTTCAAATTCAAATCTGCAATTCCGAAGTAAATCTGCAATCTTTCACTATATGCACTAAGCTAATGATAGAGATTCAAAGACAAAAATGCATGCACTGAAAAGTAACTTGATATATAGCCCTACTGCGTATAAAAGAGAGACAACTCAAGCAGGATATCAAGCAGCGAAACACCCAGCCCAATGTACAAGGACAATAAAAATGAAAAGATGAAGAGAAAGACTTTGCCT
>SNQJ01S0053470.1:37779-49340 GCA_010110895.2 Picea sitchensis | reverse complement strand
CTATGGTGAAATGTTTATTCTAGAATTTTAGGATCACTGGACATGTTGATGTGTTTTTCTGCTGATATCTTTTCTAAGCAGCATTTTGGATAAACCTTGCATTTTTATGAACTTGTTAAGAGGTATTGTGATATCCAAAATGAGTTTAAATTCTAATTGACTTTCATGTACAATATACTTATAATAGTACACATTTCAGTCTCAAGAAAGTTACTATGTAACTATTTGCATTAATCTTCTTGAAATGAAGCACAACATTATTTGAGACAAGTCTTTGTATGCATATAATTCAGACTCTTTCCATTGTGATTTGCCCTGGACTGTGATATATTTTATTATTTACACATGATTGTTGACATTTAACGCCCACCTCAAATGCTTTGTAGGTATATTCCCAACGTTCGATTATAAACCAAGATACAAATTATCTAAATTTACTTCTATTAGTTTTCTCCAAATCAAATTCAAGTTATAAAAGTGACACTTGAAAAGGGGTAAGCAGGGCACGTTGACAATGAGTAAACTTAGGTTCAAATATTGTGAACCCCTTGGCTGTATAGAACTACACCTATTAACCTTTGGCATAGAACTACCATACTTGATCCATTACTATTACAAACCCAATGGTTTTAATAATGTTAACACGCACTGAGACTAACACTGAGAGGATCTTTAAAGCCTATACTGCAGTTTGAATAACAACATTGTTGGCACTTAAATATGCCCTCATCAATGTCTAGTGAACATTTGGATACTACACATAATTTGATTAAGAGGCCTTGCTTTAAAATGATCATTCAGATACTAAATGTAATTTGATTAAGAGGCCTTATTTTAAAATGAGCAAACATCATACCATGTCATTTATATAAAACACCATCAATTTTTATATCACCAGAAAAATTATCTGTGAAAGGTAGCTTTATAAGATAAACTAAAGATATGTGCTTTGTAGAAGTATCTCTGTTTTTGAAGCATGTGGAAAAATTGTTGAAATAATCTTATAAAGACTTTGCTTGCCAATTATGTACTTATACACAAGGAAGCTCGAGCTTATTTTGCCAATAGTAGTATACTTAGAGACACAAGTTCTGTTACAATAGAAATGGGTCAAAGTAATGATTAAAGTCACAATGAGGTAGCCATTGAAATTAAATGGGAAAGGAAACAAAACATCACTTGGCAAAAAGTTAAAATACCAGACTATATTTCACGATGACTCACCCCAAGCAAATAATACATAGGAAAAATACCATGAAACCCAACCCAACCCAACCCCACTCCCAACCCCCTTCGAGAAAAAAGGGGGGGAAGGAGGAGGAAATCTAACTGAATGTGTGACAGTTATAAGATTTTTAGACAATAGAAAAATCTCCTTATCTGGCGTTCGGCAACGTGAACTGCGACACTGCTAGTTCCAAACAACAAATTTGGATTTACTGTATCTAATGCAAATACATGCATTACAGTTATCAAAAATATCATGTGGATTAAATCATAATCTATTAACACCATAATATTCACAACTGCTAATCAGCAAAAGAATATTTTCAAACCGAAGCAGATGTGTCTCCTGCTACCATCAACGATGCATGTCACTCACGATACTTTTCTGCAAGCTCTGCCCTGTCGCTGATGTTGAAGTCAGTACGCCAATTGGCTGTCGCAATGTAAACACCATCTCCCTTGTTTTCCCAAAATATACCTTAACATGAAGCACACAAATAAATGTCATTGTCACAGTAATCGATTGTTTGCTAGCTAGATAAAAGAGTAGCAAATTCCAACTGCAATAAACACCTGGTCCAGGGCATTTCTCAACTTGCTCTCCATTTCTTCAATCATCCGTCCCATGTTGCTCAGATGACCATCAGCAACTGACATATCAGCTGCCATCTGAACGATGAAAAATTCAATCATTATTGAAAAAAATTCGATACCTTGCAACAATCACCAGATGTAACATTTTACAAACCTTAACATTAATATTTGGACATCATAAAAATTCCATAGGACCTACTTTTATAACAAACAATAAGGAATTTGGTCAAACATCGCACAGAAGCATATCTTCATAAAAAGAAACTTTACAGTAGGGGCTAGACTCTACTGGGAATACACTAAACTAACAGAACTAAAAGATTAAAAAATGACAATAATAAACAGAATACCTTGAACACCTATTAGGGAGCCTGTAAATGCCAACCCAAGGGATCCAACTCCTAAAGGAGAAAATCCCCATGAAAAGACATGGAAAATGTGGGATATGTCAAAAACAATCACGGTTTACTTAAACATATTCCTTTTATTGGATGAATTGTTATTCCTCACCTACCAAATTCATGTAAGGATAATGCTTTGTATGGAAAATTGTCATAATTGCTTTCTGGCAATGCTACAAAAGTATGTTGTGGGACTGATACACTATCATCATCTCCCACTAAAGAATATTTGATGTTTAAATTACATGGATGTTAGAAGCCTCGGTTGACATCCCATGCACTTCCCCGTTCCTCAACAAGACTATTGTTGAAATTCCATCATTTGTTACAAGTTTTTATTGATTGCTTTTCTGCACCCAATCTGAATAATTTTCAGATTATGCTCTATAAAATTACTCACTACAATGTTAGAAAAAATTTCAGAATTTCAAGTTCATGACCAAGCGATAAGTCCACTCTGTTGTTAATCCAATAAGTTGCCAGTCTACTGGATAAAAGCCGATAAGGTGACTATGCCACAATCCCACCAAGCAGCTAACCCACCAATGACCCTGGCAACTTTCAACGAAATTTTGTAACATAATATTCTAGTCTAATGTAAAAGACAAAGTATAACCAACAGCAATTGATTAGTAGTTAGGAATTGTAGCTGGATTGTTAGTCAATTATGGCATTGTTGTATAAACATAGGAATAATGATTGGAAGCCTGCCTCAGATTAGGTCAGGTAGTCAGACTTGTTGAATTTTTCAATTTTCAGATCCGATAATTATTTCCTTATGATTTCAAACAGAATTTTATGCCACTGTTATCATAGAATAATTACAGACTGAAAATTTCAACCAAAATAATTGCAGCAGAAACAATAGAATCATAGAACGATAACCATGCACAGTAGAAACAATATTTTATCCTGAGAAACCCAACATTGGGAGAAAACCCAACATTGGGAGAAAACCCAACAACTTTTCTTAAGAAGAATTCAAGCCAATAAATACATCACCATTAATATGAAAAAACCTCAGCACATAATTTCTCCCTTGCAAGAGGAAGATAGCGAACCCTCAAGAATAGTTAACTCTAGACAAAATAGTGCACCCCCAAAATATCCTCTAAGATGCTCCTGTAATTTCGCTGCTGCTGCCACTGGACTTGTGCACTTGATGAGAGGACTTGTGATGATGTGAAAATGAAATGATCAAGCCTCTTATTTATAGAAATCGAGTCACCTTTAATTTCCTTGTGGGGACGACTTGTCCTTTTGTCTTCAATATTTCATTTAATGCTTTCCAGGGTTTCTTTAATAGTTTAATGCGCTTTGATTTGTCTTCTTGGCATTTCTTCTTTACTAGAAAATTTGTTCATGAGCCTTGTTGATCGTTCTTCTCCTCGCATGCGCGTCTAATTAATATAGTTCTTCTCCTCACATGCACGTCTAATTAATATAGGGCTCTAATGTTGAGTAGATCCACCGAGAAGCCCCTTATCACAAGAGATCTCTTGGACCTACATCTTCAACATTAGACTAGACTTGTAAACAAGTCAAACCTGCCCTATAAAAATAGATCACTGCATCCTAGAGAAGGCAATGTGAGAGCATCTCGAGTCTTCTTCACTCCTAGTCAAATCAGCATGACTAATAGGAGAAAGACTGCCCCTGGGCCATTCACCACTAGCCAAATCATCATGGCCCCGTGGGTGAATGTATCATTCTCCCTTGGTCAAATCAGCATGACCAATCTGGGAGAATGTTTGCCCGATGCTGCTAACTGGAGAAACATCAACACTCCCTCTCAACGAGGGAGACATTCTGCATCACCCCAAACTTGTCTCTGAAGTATACAAACTTCGCCTTAGACAAAAGCTTGGTGAGAATGTCCACAATCTGCTCATCTATGATGTATTGGAGCTTTACTGCTCCCTTCTGTACCATGTCTCGGATGAAATGATATTTGATCTCAATGTGCTTCGATCTGTCATGAAATAATGGATTTTCCGAAAGCTTGACACAGCTTTGATTATCACAATGTATTAAGGTCGTCTCTAGCTCCTGATCAAATAGTCTTGTAAGAAGCTTCTGAAGCCATACTGCTTCGCGACTTACGACACTGGTTGTGATATACTCCGCTTCTATTGTACTGAGTGCTACAGAATCTTGCTTCCTGCTAAACCAAGATATCATAGTTGATCCTAAGTTGAAGCAACACCTCAAGGTGCTCTTTCTGTCCACTGCACTCCCTACCCAGTCAGAATTAGTATATCCCTGCAACCTCACTTCACCACCTGAGACATATCTCAGACCATATCCAACTATACCACGCAGGTACCTCAACACATGCTTTGTTGCAACCCAATGGAAGTTCCTCAGCTCATCCATAAACTGCAAAGCAAATATTTGGCCTGATGTTAACCAGGTACATCAAGAATCCAATCAGAAAGCCCTGAGGTTGCTCTATATACACTTCTTCCTCAATCATATCATTGAGGAACGCGGTCTTCACATCCATCTGATGCAATCTCCAACCCATAAGTGAAGAAAGAGAAATAATAGTCCTGATGGAAGTGTACTTGGCGATTGGAGCAAAAATCTCCTCATAGCCCACTCCCTCTTTCTGAGAGAATCCTCTCGCCACAAACCTCACTTTGTACTTCTCAATGTTGCCATCTGTTGCATGCTTGATCTTATAGATCCACTTGGAAGTCACCACCGACTGCCCCTCTAGTCTCGGAACTATCTCCCACACATCATTCTTAATGATGGACTGATACTCTTCCATCATGGCGTCCTTCCAAACTCGTTGGCCTACTGCCTCCTCATAACTGGAAGGTTCAGAATCAATGATGTGACTGATCAATGCCATATAACTCTAGAACCTTTGAGGTCATTTTGCTCTCCCTGAAAGTACCACTGGGAGTTGCACACCCATTTGCATCCCGCAAAGTGTAACAAAGCCATGTTGGCCTCTTCCTTATCACGGCAACATCTCTAGGTAGATCCATTAGCTTTGTTGGTTCTACTGACTCCTCCTGATAGTCTAAAGGATGAACAACTGGACTAGAGGGATCTGTACCCTCATCCTTCGAAGCCTCCACTCCTCACTATCAATCTCCATATGAGACTCTATAGACCTCTTGAAGGATACCTCTTCATCAAAGGTAACATCACGACTAACCTCAATCTGACGTTGTCCTGGAATGTAGATCCTATAGGCCTTTGAAGTCTCGTTGTATCCCACAAAAGTACCCTTCTTTCCAGAAGGTTCTAACTTCGTCCTCTTCTCCTTGGGTACATGGATGTATACAAGACAACCAAAGATCCTCAAATCGCTGACCTCTGGCTTCACTCCTGTGAATGCCTCCTCAATAGTCTTATCTCCCAATATCTGGTGAGGACTCCAATTCTGAACATAAATTGTTGTGTTGGATGCATCTGCCCATAAGAACATGGGTATATTCTGATGATAAATCATTGCCTTGACAACCTCCACAATGGACATGTTCTTCCTTTCGGCAACATCATTCTGCTGAGGGTTGTAAGGAATTGTCAACTCCCTCTTGATCCTTGCTTCCTTACAGAAATCATTGAAGTCATTGGATGTATACTCTCCTCCATTATTTGTCCTTAAAACCTCTAATCTTCTTCCCCGTCAAGTTCTTTGTCTGCGCCTTGAACTCCTGGAACCTGCTAAAGACTTCATCCTTTCTTTTCATGAAGTAGATCCATGTCTTCCTAGAGAAATCATCAATGAATGTCACATTGTACAAGAAGCCACCCAAGGATGATATTGTCATTGGTCCGCATACATCTAAATGCACTGGATCCAAGATCCCTTGGATCTATTATCACAGCTTGGATAAGGTCCCTTGGTATTCTTTCCAAGTGTACATCACCTGCAAACACCCTCATGGTCTACCTGGAGCTCTGGAATACCTATAACCATTCTTCTTAATACTGGCAAAGCCCTATAATGAAGGTAAGCAAATCTTTGATACCATAATTCACATAAACTGATACTGTCATGTACCAATGCCTGGGTTGGACGTCCTGATAATCTATATAGTCCTCCCTCTCGAACACCAATCACTCATGTTGAATCTATGCTCGATCCCTTAGGCCATACAAGAACCTGACCATCTACAAATGTAACTCTGTAACCTCTATCCTCCAATGTTGAGATAGAGAGTGTTGATGTTTTGGTAGTTGCAGGAGGTATTAACCTCCATGGATAAACCTTTGACTATAATAGAATATTTCGGAAGCAAGAGAAAACCTAAAAAGATGTGTGAAAACCTTGGAAGACAAGTTGGCTCAGTAGAATAAGTAATATTGAAGTATTATATGCAGAAAAGGACAGGTAGGCCCTGCTTGAAGAGACACTTGTTCACCTGGCCAGATTAGTATAAATAGAAGGTGCTTGAGCTCATTTGGTAATACACACACACTCAAGAAAGTGGCGTGCAAGTCTAGAGGAAGAGTGCAGCTGCAACAACTACAGTTGGGTACTGGTCTTGGTCTGTGGTTTGGGACTTTTTGCTTGGTCAACTACCTTTGGAGAAAGGTGCGCTCTCTCTCTCTCTCTCTTGGTTATCTTTTGGGTCTAGTGTTGCTTCTGGAATCATTCTATTTTTCGAAGGTTACAGTGCTCGGGGGTGGCTGCGTGCCTATGGTTGGGTGACAATATTGTGATATTGTCAATGGTTAAACGAGCACAACATTCTAACAGGTTATGGGCCCACACCACCTTCGAAACAATATAACCACTAGAAGGTAGATCCAGAGCTCTCTGTCAAGCTCGTTGTAGCACAATTGCAGTTGCAGTGCCAGTACCTTCGTGCCATGTTCATGACAGCTCCTTCGTGCCAGTTCCCTCATACCAGTTCCTCTATGCCAGTTCCTTTGTGCCAGCTCCTTCGTGCCAATTCCTTCGCGCCAATTCCTTCATGCCAGTTGCAGCACCAATTGCAATGCCAGTTACAGTGCCAGTTGCAACACCAATTGCAGTGCCAGCACTAGTTGCAGTACCAGTTGCAATGAAAGTTTCTATGAAGTATTGGGACTGATTTTTGGTTATCCTAGTGCGCCCTAACCCAGCGCATCTCCTGGTGCCCTCAACCATCAAAAACGTCAAAGTTGAATTTTTGGGTCAAAGTCAAAAGACTGGTCAAGGTCAAAATCAAAGGCAGTCATGACTTCCTCCATAAAATCAGAGTGGCGTAGCAAAAGCATGGTCTCTTGGTAGAGCATAGAAGACAAGGATTGACATCATCCTTGCAAAGAACAAAGAGAAAAATTATGGAACCACAGAGTGAAGAGCGGGTGTCAAAGGATGAAGAGTTTGATTTTTGGAGCTTCCAAGCACATGAACGTGGAGTAGGGGAAACAATAAAAATCAACTACTGCAGATATGAATCTCTAGGGATCTTTGTCCAAGAAGCAATCGTAGAGCCAGAAAGATCTCAGATCTAATACATTCAGAGGAACAACACACTCTCCAGGTTGGAAAGAATACTTGTATCAGAAGAAAAGCAACTCAAGCAAAACAATGGCCAGACTCCAGGCTTTCATATCAGGTTTGATATTTTTATTGTTGCTTAAGTATTGCAATCCTTTAGATATTATTAATGTTGGGAACAAACGAATACTTAGTAGCATGTACTATTAATATAAATGCTTATTGTACTTAATTGCAATATGAACTAACATCTCCTCTAGAACATATTTCTTGTTCTTGTTGTCAGGAAAGACACCTTGGTAATGCTATAATGAATTACCATTAAATTGAAATGTTCTTATATAAAATGTTATTATATTGGAAATACTTTTTCTCTTGTTGTTTATGTTTTAGGCAAGTTATACTACGTATTCCAGGAAGGTTACCACAGAAAAGCAAGACTTGAAAGGACTCAAAGGGAGTCAGTGATCAGGAAGAAGCAATGTTTCATGACACTTTGTAGGATGCATAGGGACATACAGCAGACGAAAGCATGGTTTGAGGATTCTCTCAGTTAAAAGGAGTTGATGGCAGAATTCGAAAAGAAGGATCTTGTAGGCCTTCGAGTCGAGTTGTAGGCCTTCGAGCCGATTTGTAGGCCTTTGTGCCAATTTATAGGCTTTTGTGTCGAGTTGTAGGCCTTTGTGCCAAGTTGTAGGCCTTCGAGCTGAGTTGTAGGCCTTTGTGTCGAGTTGTAGGCCTTCGAGCCGAGTTGTAGGCTTCATGCCGAGTTGTAGGCCTTGTGTCGAGTTGTAGGGTTCATGCCGAGTTGTAGACCTTATGTCGAGTTGTAGGCTTCATGTCGAGTTGTAGGCTACTCCAGTGAGATGATCTGGTATACTGAGTTGTTGCTACACCAGTGACAATCTAGTATGCTAGTGGCATAGTCGAGAACCTATATGGCTGTGATGGTGTTGCTCGTAATATGATCTGGGTGATCATGAGATAGCATGTGTAGCTCTAGTGATGCTACCGGTCTGCAAGACCATGTAGGTCTTGCCCATGCCATGTGAGATGGATGGATAATGATGATACTCACGACATGGGTGTATCCATGGGTGAGCACGTCATGTGGGTGTATCGCATGACGATGATGGTGACACACACTACGAGGTATAGCTCTAGTGTTCTCTAGCGGGTTGTGGCCCCTAGACGAGATTGACAGATCCACATGGGTGTAGCCATGTGTGACGTAATGATGCTACCAGTAACATGGTCTACATAACCATGATGAGAGGATCATGGCATAGCGAGCAAGGCTATGAAGACCAGAAGGGAACATCATGGTTAAATACCTCCCTATCTAAGAGGGAGTGTTGATGCTTTGGTAGTTGCGAGAGGTATTAACCTCCATGGATAAACCTTTGACTAGAATAGAATATTCCGGAAGCAAGAGAAAACCTAAACAGATGTGTGAAAACCCTAGAAGACAAGTCGACTCAGCAAAATAAGTAATATTGAACTATTGTATGCAGAAAAGGACAGGTCGACCCTGCTTGAAGAGACACATGTTCACCTGGCCATATTAGTATAAATAGAAGGCGCTTGAACTCATTTGGTAATACACACACTCAAAAAAGTGGTGTGCAAGTCTAGAGGAAGAGTGCAGCTGCAACGACTGCAATTGGGTACTAGTCTCGGTCTGTGGTTTGGGACTTTCTGCTTGGTGCACTACCTTTGGAGAAAGGTGCGCTCTCTCTCTCTCTTGGTTATCCTTTGGGTCTAGTGTTGCTTCCAGAATCATTCTATCTGTCAAAGGTTACGGTGCTCGGGGGTGGTTACATGCCTATGGTTGGGTGACAATATTGTGATATTGTCTATGGTTAAACGAGCACAACATTCTAACAAAGAGCATGTTCTTCTTTAATCGTGGTACAAACAATACATCTCTCATGTGTAGAGAATTTTCGGACTCAAGCTGAAACGATGTTGTTCCAACTCCTTTTACTACATACTTGGCATTGTCTCCAAGTTCCACCAGTAATGTTGAGTCATTCTCTATTAAATATTTAAGGGAATCTCGGTAACTTGTCATGTGCCTAGAAGCACCACTGTCTACCAACCAGGTATCACTACTATCTGTAATAGTGCCTGTAAGAGTGAAGAAAAAGAAATACTCTTTCCAAAGTTCATCTGCAATCTCATCAAGCTTAGATTCCTTTGTCTTCTTTTGTGGTGGATGTTCATCAACATCAGTTGTTGATGCATGCTACTTTCCTTTCCTTTTCTTCTGAGGACACTGAGAAGCATAGTGACCAAATGTATGACAATTGAAGCACTTGATTTTTGAAAGATCCTTCTTCTTCTGTTCTTGAACTGGGGTTGATCCTCCACCTATAATTTTCTTTCCAAAATTTATTTTTCCTTTTCTTCCTGGGGTCTCTACAAGTTGTTCTTGGACAATACTATGGCCTCCTCTTGGACACAATCCGCCCATAGCCAATCAAACTTGGGCAACTCCTCCCGTCCACAAATGCTCTGAACAAATGGCTCCCATGAAGAAGGCAATCCATTGAGAGTTACTATAACAAGTTATGCATCATCAATGGTGTCTCCAATGGCCTTAAGTTGATCTCTCAACTGGGAGACTTTCATAAAATAAGTGGCAATTGAATCTAACTTGGTCATCATGATACAACAGAGTTGATTCCTCAAAGCCAATTTCCTACTAGTGTTCTTACTCTCAAACGATCCCACCAAGGCGTCAAACATTCCTTTGGCAGTCTTCAACTCAACAATTTGTGGAATCAAATGATCTTTTACAGAATCTATCAAGATCCTCTTATCCTTTGCTTCATTCTTCTTGTGCTCAGCTTTCTCTTCACCAATTTCTAGTTCTGAGACATTTCCCTTCACATAATTCTGAATCTCGTTTTCATCCAAGATGAAGAGTATCCTGGTCTTCCAGGATCTGAAATTTGTAGCACCATCCAGCTTGTCTTCTAATCTGAGACCAATCACCATCTTGACAAGAAGTCTTGAAATTTGAATCAGAGGGTTTAACGACCTGAAGAATGTCAGCAAGCCTGAAACCCTAAAATTTCAACTTTGACCAAATGTCAATCTGAGAGCACTAGTAGATGCGCTAGGGCAAGGTGAGTCGATATGTAACAAAATTAGTCCCAACTTTGTCCAATAAATGCCCAACGACCTTTAGAGAAAGTTCAGATCTGTCACTGTGCAGTGGCAGATTTCAACAAAGCTCTGATACCATGTTGAATTTTTCAATTTTCAGATCTGATAATTATTTCCTTATGATTTCAAACAGAATTTTATGCCATTGTTATCATAGAATAATTACACACTAAAAATCTCAACCAAAATAAATTGCAGCGAAAACAATAGAATCATAGAAAGATAGCCATGCACAGTAGACACAATATTTTATCCTGGGAAACCCAACCTTGAGAGAAAACCCAACAACTTTTCTTAAGAAGAATTCAAGCCAATAAATACATCACCATTAATATGAAGAAAGCTCAGCACATAATTTTGCCCTTGCAAGAGGAAGATAGTGAACCCTCAAGAATAGCAAACTCTAGACAAAATAGCGCACCCCCAAAAGATCCTCTAAGATGCTCCTGTAATTTCATTATTGCTGCCACTGGACTTGCGCACTTGATGAGAGGACTTGTGATGATGTGAAAATGAAATGATCAAGCCTCTTATTTATATAAATTGAGTCACCTTTAATTTCCTTGTGGGGTTGACTTGTCCTCTTGTCTTCAATATTTCATTTAATGTTTTCCGGGATTTCTTTAACAGTTTAATAGGCTTTGACTTGTCTTCTTGGCATTTCTTCTTTACTAGAAAAGTTGTTCATGAGCTTTGTTGATTGTTCTTCTCCT
>SNQJ01S0053470.1:24590-37729 GCA_010110895.2 Picea sitchensis | reverse complement strand
ATATTTATATTCATCTAATGTAATCTCCAACCCATGACTAAAGCAAGAGAAATAATAATCTTGATGGAAGTGTACCTGGCAACTGGAGCAAAAGTCTCCTCATAGTCCACTCCCTCTTTCTAAGAGAATCATATCGCCACAAACCTCGCTTTGTACTTCTCGATGTTTCCATATGTTGCATGCTTGATCTTATAGATCCTCTTGGAAGTCACCACTAACTTCCACTCTGGTCTCAGAACTATCTCCCACACATCATTCTTCATTATGGACTAATACTCGTCCATCATGGCATCCTTCCAAACTTGTTTTCTTGCTACCACCTCATAACTGGAAGGTTCAAAATCAATGATGTGACTCATCAATTCCATATAACTCGAGAACCTCTAAGATCATTTTCTCTCCCTGAAAGTGCCACTGGGAGCTGCATGCCCCTCTGCATATTGCAAAGTGTTATGAAGCCATGCTGGTCTCTTCCTAGTCACTGCAACATCATTTTGCTGCGGGTTGTAAGGAACTGTCAACTCCCACTTGGTCCTTGCTTCTTTGCAGAAATTACCGAAGTCAATGGAAGTATACTCTCCTCCATTATCTATCCTTAAAACTATGGTCTTCTTCCTCGTCAAGTTCTCTATCTAAGCCTTGAACTCCTGGAACCTACTGAAGACTCCATCCTTTGTCTTCATGAAGTAGATCCATGTTTTCCGGGAAAAATCATCAATGAATGTCACATAGTACAAGAAGCCACCCAAGGATGATATTGTCATTGGTCCACATACATATGAATGCACTAGATCCAATATCCCTTTGGATCTACTACTAAAGCTTGGGTAAGGTCCCTTGGTATTCTTGCCAAGTGTACATCCCCTGCAAACACCCTCATGCTCTGCCTGGAGCTCTGGAATACCTATAACCATTTTTCTTAATACTGGTAAAGCCCTGTAATGTAGGTGAGGAAATATATAATGCCATAACTCACATAAATTGATATTGTCATGTACCAATGCTTGGGCTGGACGTCCTAATAATCTGTACATTCCTCCCTCTTGAACACGAATCATTCATGCTGAGTCTATGCTGGAGCCCTTAGGCCATACAAAAATCTGACCATCCAAAAATGCAATTCTGTAACCTCTATCCTCCAACGCTGAGATAGAGAGTAGGTTCTTCTTTAATCTTGGTACAAACAATACATCTCTCGTGGGTAGAGGATCTCTAGACTCAAGTTTAAACGATGTAGTTCCAACTCCTTTTACTGCATACTTGGTGTTGTCTCCAAGTTCCACTAGTAATGTTGAGTCCTTCTCTGTTAAATATTTAAGAGAATTTCGGTAACCTGTCATGTGCCTAGAAGCACCACTGTCTACCAACCAGGTATTACTACTATTTGTAATAGTGCATGTAAGAGCTAAGACAAAGGAATATTCTTTCCAAAGTTCATCTGCAATCTCATCAAGCTTAGATTCCTTTGTCTTCTTTTGTGTTGGATGCTCACCAATATCGACTGTCATGCATGATTCCTTCCCTTCCTTCTCTTCTGAGGACACTAAGAAGCATAGTGACCAAGTGTATGACAATTGTAGCACTTGATCTTTGAGATATCGTTCTTCTTCTGTTATTGAACATGATTTGATCCTCCACCTGTATTTTTCTTTCCAAAATTTCTTTTTCCTTTTCCTTTTCTTGCATGAGTTGCAAGAGCTTGAGTTCCTTCATCTTGGGGTTTCTGCAATTTGTTTTTGGACAATACTTTGGCCTCCTCTTGGACACAATCAGACCATAACTGATTGAACTTGGGAAACACCTCTCGCCCACAAATGCTTTGAACAAATGACTCCCATGAAGAAGGCAATCCATTAAGAGTTATTATAACAAGTTCCGCATCGTCAATGGTGTCTCCAATGGCCTTGAGTTTATCTCTCAACTGGGAGACTTTCATAAAATAAGTGGCAAATGAATTTGACTTGGTCATCATGATACAACAGAGCTAATTTCTCAAAGCCAATTTCTTGTTAGTGTTCTTAATCTCGAACAATCCCACCAGAGCGTCAAACATTCCTTTGGCAGTCTTCAGCTCAACAATGTGGAATCAAATGATCTTTTACATAATTTATCAAGATCCTCTTAGCCTTTGCTTCATTCTTCTTGTGCTTGTCTTTCTTTTTATCATTCTCTAGTTTTGAGACATTTTCTTTTACATAATTCTGAATCTCATTTTCATCCAAGATGAAGAGTATCATGGTCTTCCAGGATCTGAAATTTGTAGCACCATCCAGTCTATCTTCTAGTCTGAGACTAGACACCATCTCGACCTACCCGGAATAAGAACAAGAACAAGAACAAGAACAAGAAAAAGTACAACACTCTTCTAGTGTTGTAGCCAACAATATATCTGTGACTATGCAATGGGAAATTTCAACAATGCTATGAAACCATGTTGAATTTTCAATTTTAAGATATGATAATTATTTTGTTATGATTTCAAACATAATTTTATGCCACTATTATCATAGAATAATTACACACTGAAAATCTCAACCAAAATAAATTGTAGCGGAAATAGTAGACACAAAATTTTATCATGGGAAACCCAACCTTGGAAGAAAAACCAACAACTTTTCTGAAGAAGAAATCAATCAAAGTTTATCACTATTTACATGAAGAAACCCAACACAAGATAATTGCGCCCTTGTATGAGGAAGAACCCTCAAGGATAGCGCACCATAAAAGAACTGCTAAGATACTCCAAAAAATTAGTGCACCTTGAAGATAACGCAACTAGAAATTTCTCACTTCAATAGATAACTTGGAATTGCACACTTCAATAGACAACTAAGAACTGTGCACTTCAACAGACAACTGAGAACTGTGCACTTCAACAAAAAACTGGGAACTGCGCACTTCAACAAACAACTGAGAATTGTGCACTTCAACAGATAACTTAGAACTGCACACTTCAATAGATAACTGTGAACTACGCACTTGATGAGAAGAGTCGTGTTATGTTTCAAGTGAAATGATCCAACCTTTATTTATACAGTTCTAGTCACCTTCAATTTCCTTGTAGGGATGGATTCTTCTTTTGTCTTCAATTTCTTCTTTAATGCTTTCCAAGGTTACTTTAATGGTTTGTCTTGTCTTCTTGGAATTTCTTCTTCACGAGAAAATTGTTCCATGAGCCTTAATGATGTATCATCTCCTCACATGCACGTCTAATTAATATAGGGCTCTAATGTTGAGTAGATTCACCGATAATCCCCTCATCACAAGGGGTCTCTAGAGCCTACATATTCAATATTAGACTAGACTTNTTGTTCCATGAGCCTTAATGATGTATCATCTCCTCACATGCACGTCTAATTAATATAGGGCTCTAATGTTGAGTAGATTCACCGATAATCCCCTCATCACAAGGGGTCTCTAGAGCCTACATATTCAATATTAGACTAGACTTGTAAAAAAGTCAAACTTTCCCTATAAAAATAGATCACTCCATCATGGAGCAGGAAATGTGAGATCATCTCGAGTCTTTATCACTCCTCGTCAAATCAACATGACTACTAGGAGAAAGACTACACCTAGGCCATTCACCACTAGCCAAATCAACATGGCTCCATGAGTGAATGTATTATTCTCCCTTGGTCAAATCAGCATGACCAATCTCGGAGAATGTTTGCCCGATGCTTCTAACTGGAGAAACATCAACATCCTGGGCTATTCACCACTATCCAAATCGACATGGCCTCGTGAGTGAATGTATCATCCTCCCTTGGCCAAATCAACATGACCAATCTGGGAGAATGTTTGTCCAATGCTGAAACATCAACACTACAAATATTTGGTTATGTATGTCCATATGAACTCCTAGGAATTCTTCTTAAGAGGAGGGTGGATTTTTCTATAGACCTTGTCCCTGGAGTTGACCATGTGGTTTGTTCATTTTGATAAGAAAACATGTCATTTTTGTCCCAATTCCTTCCTCTAAAATCAAGTGTTAGTAATTACAAAGGCCGAATAATCAATTGTCATATCTCAGTAATAGCATGAGGTCGCCACAATAGATAGAAGCAATCACGGAAGGCCATTTCTTGTATTGAGTCGGAATTGGCATGGAATATATAATCCATCACAACCATTCCCAATCCTCCTAACATTGATACCTCCGCTGAGTAATCAATTGACAAATATTCGTAATAGCATGAGGCCTCCATGATAGAGAGAAGCATCGGAACTCGACTGAGTCACAATCTTGTAAAAGAATCATGGAAGGCCATTTCTAGTATTGATTCAAAATTGGCATGGAAGATAGAATCCATCACAACCCTCCCAAATCTCCCCCAACATTGATACCTTGCTATATAAGTCTTTATTCATCTCTTTTGACACTTGGGATGATAAGATTTTTTTTAATTACCTTGCAAAAACCAAAGGCATATAAATATTGATTCATGATCCCGAATAACATTTGGTTGACAATACAATAAAAGTAATATACAAATCTTAAAACATAGTATTTAACAACAAATTCAAATAATATAAACTGTTCTTATTTTTTTCAATCAGATTCATGCATTCATAAACAACTTATTAAAAACCTAATATAAGTA
Source organism: Picea sitchensis (assembly GCA_010110895.2). Taxonomy (NCBI): domain Eukaryota; kingdom Viridiplantae; phylum Streptophyta; class Pinopsida; order Pinales; family Pinaceae; genus Picea; species Picea sitchensis. Next base: position 33,125 of record SNQJ01S0053470.1, on the reverse strand, counting down.
TTGCCTTGAATGATTAAAAAATAAAATAAAAATTAACACATATTTGAATGTTTTTTTTTTCACGAAATATCTTCATTAATGCACATCACGTCCCGATGTTAGCTTCAAGATCTTAATATTAATGCACTTATTGGAACTTAGATTAATGGTTGAGAATGTAGGATGAGTGACATTTGTATATCGATATAGTGACTACATTCCACATGTTTGTTACAACTACTAAGAATGCATGGTATTAATTCTTGCATTACATAGAAAATCATCAAACATAACAACATTAAGAAAACATTCACAAGAAAGGGTTGTGAGTAAAGAGAATCCCTGAAAGTTGGAAGCAATTAAAAGGACATATAAATTCCTTTTCACTACCCTCTTTTTGTCTTTCCAATAGTCACTTACCATTGTTAAAGAACGAAGCTTCAATGTTGTTATTAACATGAACTTGTTGGTTTTCATTCTATATAATATGGGATTATCTTCATTTAAGTGGTAAGAGACAACTTTATCTTTATCTTTCTTGGATCAACAAACTACCACTTTTGATAAATGAATGAAGTCACTTAATATTGCATCCCTAGCTCTTTTGTCCCACATCACAATTCATTTTTTTTGAATTCTATTTTCACTTATTTTCAATGTTAACAAATTTCATTGATTAATTAATGCAAGTTGCAATGGAGGTCAAGGCGAATAGAATTGCAAAAGCAAAAAAGGATTATCATAGATCCATCGTAATCTCAACATTTCTGGAAATTCTTTGCAAAATCCAGAAAGTGCTCAAAATTGTAGGTAAAACTCTATTTCAAACCCTTAATTTCTTAGGAAAACATTTTCTTCTTTGAAAAGAAGAATAATAACAATACCTGAAGTTTCCCAATTATGTGGTTGTAGAGTAGTTGTACATAGACGCTAAGCTACTCCCCACCAACGATGACCATCCAACCATTGCTCTACCCTTTCTCTACTATTCGTTCCTAATGAAAATCCTCAAAATACTACACGAGCCACTCATTAATTGATTCTCTACGGTTTTGGTCTAACCCAATTCATTCTAATAGCAAGGGAAATGGGCCGTTCTTTATTATATAATGTATCGACGAGTAACTCATTGCTTTGGTGCATGTAGGTTGCCACAAGAATAAGCATCGACTACAACGTCTCAATAATGCAGTGATCCAAGAGACCCAGATGGATGTAGCGATGACTCATTGCTTGGATGAATGTGGGTCTCCACAAGAGTAGGTATCAAATGAAACATTTGGAGAATGTAGTGATCCTAGACTGCAATGCCACAAAATCGGGGCCTCGACCAAAGTAGCCAATGCTATAATTTTTTTTTATAAAACAACTTTTGATTGTGAGAAATAATTTAAAAGAATTACACACACTAGGGAATAATGTCACATCAAAATGATTTTAACCAATGGGAATTCAATCCACTAAATTAAAAAAGTAGGAAAATGCATTGCTTTTAATTTTTTTTTGAAATAATAGATATATTGAAAAAGCCCGATGATATAACTTAAGGATTAACAAGGTTTAAGACTGGTAGGATGAACAAATTTATATGCATAGAAGTGTCTTAAAATGGTTTTCCAAATATATTTTGCGTGTGAGTAGAGACGAATTTGACATTGTCATATAATTTATATATACAAATGGAAAAGTATAAAGGAGAATGCCACTCATATAGAAAAATAAAATAATGATCTTATTGTATGATAATAGATCCATAAATGCATAGTATTTTAATATTGAATATAGAAATATAATCTACAATATCTTATACATGAATTTGCATGGAAAGATGTTTGAAAATAGAGACAAAGTCCAAGTTTTTAGGTGAACCAAAAAAAATCCAAAGATTCATAGAGCCAACTTATTGTAGGTGATCATTTGTGTCACGATAACCACAACATCTTGCACTAATCACATGGAAATATGTTTTGTAGCTCTCTCACATATTTTTAAATTGGTCACCCAAATCCTGATGCTCATAGTGATTCACAACCTATAAATCATCAACATGCATTTAACTTTGGAGTATTGTTTGAGAGTGTTTCACAAATTACTATGTGGAAGACCCCTCACCACGAAAAAATAAGATATGTAATTAATTCATTTTCCTTGTGTAGGTTATAAGAACTCATCAACACATCTTTAAAACATTTATGATAAATATGTAAATATACTCTAATACTTGTGTATGCATTACCATTGAAACCAAGTAAATATAAACCTCACCTGTGCACCTTGTGGGATGTCTTGTTCACATTAACACCACCTTGCATGATGGGATTTGACTGTAGAGGAATATTGGCACCATGGATAAGGAAAGGTATAAATTAAAAACTAGTTTATTACATCAATTATTCTCTCCACACATGCTTGCATCTTTCATCCTACTATTCTCACCACCTCTCTCTTGCCTCTACATCACTTTCATGCGTTAGTCTTATTACTACCTCCCATTTGGTCTTTTGGAGCTACCTCATGAATTCTTCATAGGGAAAAGGTGACTATCCTTGATGTGATTTTGTGCCAATGACCCTCAAAGACACCAGGGTGTCCATTGAATGCTAGGGAAGTGTTTCCAATGCTTGAACAATATGGAACAAAAGTAATAGGAGGACCATAATAAATGGGGAATAGTGAATGACTCATTCCAATTCCTTCACAAATTTTTGGAGTCAATTCATGGCAACATGTAGCTTTGGAACCAAGAATCTAGGAAGAACTATGGAAATATAAGGGAAAATGAGCTGTTGTTAGCAACAACAATCTTCCAAACCCATAATAAGGTTGAATCCCTAGGGAATATTCTTATGGATATGCATCTATAAGTAGAAGGCTTGGGTTTAAGGACCCTAAGGTACATAATGACGAATACCAAGGTCAAATGAGTGAGGATGACAAACCAACATATATGAGACAACCTAGCCAACTTTAACTTCCCCAAGGACATCCAACAATCTTGTATTTGAGAATGGAACTAGTAGCCCCCCTTGAAATGACAGTTAATTATGACCCTCTTTATTGTCGTGTATTTTATTTTTTTTGTCATTTACTAGGATGCAAGTTTGTATGAATCTTTTTGTATAAGAAGATTTAAAGGACCTAAACACATTGTTTAATTTGAGGCTATTGATCCCATTTGATTATGTTTAAACATAGTAGACTCTCTAAATATAGCATGTACTTAGCAATTTGAGTAAACATGCAACCTTTTTTATTATTTCAAATCCATATACATGTTATTGTTTAAAAGAAACTATCAAACTTGATCAAAAATTAATTTACATGTCTAGTTTGTATCTAAACCATATAACTATGTCAAAATGTTCTCATGCAACATCGATAAAATTACAATTAAACATGCAATAGCCATGCACAAAATCATGTTATATGTAGTCTAGTGCACTATTGATAAAATTCTATAATTCCAAACAACAATCCTTCTACTCCCAATATCAACGATTTCATTTGAAATGGAAATTAAACTTTATGGAAAAAAAAAACATAACTTTTATCACAAATGTCTTCATAATTTGAACAAATAAATGACTATTAAACAGAAAAAAATAATATTTTGATAAATACAAAAGACATTTAATAGTAATAACATGATTAATGACAATCTAACCAAAATATTCATATATTAATATATGTTGCAAAAGAGTTAAAAACATTGTAATATAAAACAGAAGTCCATTAGATCCTTGTAGAGCACAGGGTCCAAAGCCCCTCTCGAGTTTTTATAAAGACACGATTAATGATAATCTGACATATTCATCTCACGATGTTTGTCACAAATATGTAAAAAATATCATAATATGAACAATAAGTCCATTACATCCTTGTAGAGTGAGTGTAGGCTTTAAAGGTTTAGGTTCTTTTTGATTTTTTCTGACTTGTAGCAGAGACATTAAGTTTTGAGTTATTTGATTGATTTTTTGAGCATTTGGGTTGGTTTAAAATGAGGCAAAACCCCAGGGCAAGGTTCTGAAATGCATGGAACTTTAATTCATGCAAAACTCAGACTACCCCTGACTGAAAATCTGGCAGGATTTAGGTCCATTTTTTTTTGCCTGAAAAACTAAACTCTAGAAGAAATATTGCTCCCGAGTTAGCCTACTCCGGGCTTAGTAGGCATACGAGATCCCATTTTCGATGAAACTTCGGGGAAGATTCTGTATACTTCTCATTCGAACCCCTGCTCGCATATGTAAGTCGATCACACTTACAACCTGCTATTAGTAACCATCAAATATATGCCCACAGAGCCCCTGAAGAGCGCATGCACATCCTTCCATTCGCCCGGTTACCCTTATCTGGGAGCAGAGTAATAGCCATATATAGTGCCAGGGGTAGCGAGGGTAGTACGGGTCACAGTGAAAGTAGCAGATCCGGTTCCAGTTGTTTACCCATTACCATCAGCATTAGTGGAAAAGGTAGCTAGAGCAAAGGCAGCTTCTTTACAAAACCGGCAATAGCAGAGCCAATTCCAAGCGTGGATCCATAGCGAGTAGATTCACCATAGGCATGATAGGTAGAAACAAGAGCAACGGTGGAGGTAGTAGTGCAACCATGTAAAGATTGAGTTCCAGATGATGCAGAGGCAAAGGCTGCACGTCACCTAGCGTACCTTCCATATTGGGACCCTAAAGCGGAAAGGGTAGCACGACTAACAGTAGCAGAGGTGGAGACAGGAGAAGCTAGGGTGGAGGCACCGTGGTTGTATTTGACCGAGTGGTTGACCTTAAATCAGAGGCGAAGGGAGAAAAGAGAGCATTCCTTTCATTTCCAGATCCCTATAGGCAAGGGCAGCTCCAGGACCAGGTGAAGGTTATACGGATCCAGAGCTACCAACATCATATCGAGATCCCTTGCCATTGGTTTGACCGCGTAGTAGAACCGGGACTAAACCCTACATAATTACTGTTTGCTTTGCTCACATCTTATTCGTGGCCTTAACTATGAAGCTAAGCAACAAGGGCAGTTCAAGCAACAACATCTGAGCCAGGTGCATATCTAGATGCGGAGTCAGCATCCCCGCCAGTTCGACTATTGCACTCAATAGGTGATGGATATAGATCTTATAGATCCGCTTCTTATGCCTTCGCTGCCTCTGAATCATCCCTCCCTATTCAATTCGCTTTCTTTGACGAATTCAATTCGTATTCGCCTGCATTTTTTAATTTTGCGTGGTGGCATAGACTGTTATTTTTTCCAGTCAAAATAGTGTTTTCTAAACGTAGTACTTATCATGATGTTTCAGGTAACGCCCCTGAGATGTTGAGTGTTCATATTCGCCATCTCTTTGAATCACACCATTAGCGACGCACTTGGCCTCATTCAATTCATGAACGCTTTTGCCGAACTTTGCATGCACGAAGACGATCGCATGAGAGCTGCCAAACAAACCGATGTCTCTTTCTGTGAAATTAATAAAGGAAGAAAAAACGACCGTGAATGATGAGTACGTGCGATCGGTGATAGATTTGATGGAACTAACAGGGAACCCTCACTTCATGGTAGTGGGATCCTTTTTTGTTTCGGACCTTTACTAAAATTCGCTTCAGAGAGGTGGATTTCGGGTGAGGAAGACCAACCTACGGAGGGAGGGCCTACAAAAGGTGGAGTGGGAGTAGAGTCGGGTTCATCCAGCGTGGCAATACAAGGGGCGTGGAGGGAATGGTAGCCTTTAAAAATCCATTCCAAAGTCCCTAAATTCAACAAAAATCATGAGACAGAGGATGTCACTTTAGCACAAGAAATCACCAAACATGCATTTTAAGCAAAATTGCATAATAGTGAATCTCTTGCTTTGAAGTTTGAAATAGTGCTTTCAACGGTGAGAAATTGGGAAATGGAGAATGAATGTTTGCACTTGTTTCACTCGCCAACTATACCCATCCATCTCCCTGCCTCGTTCTCACTTCCGAATAAGGAATACCATGGCCCAGCTATGCCTTCTCACTTCCGAATAAGGAATACCATGGCCCAGCTATACAGAGAAAAAAGATTTTGATCTAAATTCAATTTTTAGCTAAAATTTCCAGTGGAGGCATTAATAGAGAAAATATATTAATATATTAATTTTGATGAGGTTGAACACTCATTATGGTGGCCCGATGGACATGAGCTTGGAAATCGTAACCTTCGAGCTTAGTGGATCGTAACCTTCGAGCTTAGTGGAGGATGAGAAAAAACAGATGTACGGATGCGTGTGCCTGCATGTGCCTAGATTGGAACGTGTCTCTTCTCATGCATCGTGGCCTAGATTGGAACGTGTCTCTTCTCATGCATCGTGAGCCCATATGGCATAAACCTGCCAACTGATCAGACTAATGCAAATATCTAGCAGAGACATTGCCACATGTGACTTGTTTTAAATCTAATTGTGAAATCGTGATTTGTATGAATTCTGATTTCAAAGATGATTGATCCATCGGGTTTTGACATGAGTTGGGTACACCATATCAAATGAACTTTATATCCAAATTGTATTAAAAATAATATCATTTTAAATATATAATTTTGATTATGAGATGAAGTGTTCTATTTTCCTAAAAACAATTTCAAAAACATCCTATTAAGATAAGAATCATGGTATATTTTTGTCACACCAGAAATAAATAGTTACAATAATTACTTTGATTTTCTGAGGCTAATTACCATGAGGTGTTCATGACGAGGTTGGGCACTGATTGTGGTGGCCCGGTGGACATGAGCCTTGGCCCAGTGGGCATGAGCCTGGAAATCGTAACCTTCGAGCTTGGTGGAGGATGAGAAAAAATAGACGTACGGATGCGTGTCCCTAGATTGCAGCGTGTCCCTTCTCATGCATCGTGAGCCCATGTGGCATAAACCTGCCAATTGATCAGGATAATGCAAATATCTGGCAGGGACATTGGCACATATGGCTTGTTGTAGGTTATTGATGCCTTCTTCATCATCATTTAAATATACTTATTTTCTACATGTTAAAATATCATTTAAATATATTATTTTCTACATTTTGGATTTTAACATAGTTACATATCTTTCAATGTCCTTAAAAAAATCCTTTTTTTTTTATATTGGAGAGAATCATCCCTAGGAACACTTATATGAGGGTGTGGGGGAGGGAAGTGAGGGGAGAGGGCATTAATAGAGAAAATATATAACATATTTTCTCTATTAATGCGCCCCCACCCTCATATATGAGGGTGGGGGATGACATTAATAGATAAAATATATAATATATTTTCTCTATTAATGTTCCCTCCCCATCTTCATATCATATATTTTCTCTATTAATGTCACCCCCACTCTCATTAATAGAGAAAATATATTATATATTATATAGAGAAAATACATAATTATATTTTCTCTATTAATGTCACCCCCCACCCTCATATATGAGAAAATATATAATATATTTTCTCTATTAATGCCCACCCTCATATACCGTCATATAAGAGGCATTAATAGAGAAAATGTATTATATATTTTCTCATATATGAGGGTGGGGGGTGGCATTAATAGAGAAAATATAATTATATATTTTCTCTATTAATGCTCCCCTATATTTTCTCTACTAATACCACCCCCTACTCTTATATATGAGGGTGGGAGGGGAGCATTAATAGAGAAAATATATTATATATTTTTTCTATTAATGCTCTCTCCCCCACCCTCATATAAGGGGCATTAATAGAGAAAATATGTTATATATTTTCTCATATATGAGGGTGGCATTAATAGAGAAAATATAATTATATATTTTCTCTATTAATACCAACCCCCACCCTCATATATAGAGGTGGGGGAAGGAGCATTAATAGAGAAAATATATTACTGCAAAGCTAACTTAATATCTAGGAACACTTGTAAGCCATTTATTCATGTTACTATAATGAAAAATGAAAATTGTAAACTTTGAACATAAAATGAAAGTTGTTAACTTTGAACATAAGCATTTTTATAACATTTCAATAATAACATTTTTATAACATTTCAATAATGCCCTGCCCTCATGTATGTTAGTTGCATTTCATATCCTTATATGATCTAAATTATTATAAGATGACACAGTTCATTTATTTGTAGCACATTAGACAGTCATTTGATTTAGGTTTATTCATTAAATTTGACAATATTTATGAACATATAGGTCCATTTACATCACAAAATAGTTATTTTTCTAAACAACCTTAAATTGTATAATAAAAATATCATCATCAACTTTAGTTGAATTTTAGTTGAATTGATAATTTTGACAAAGTTTTAATTCTCCATCTTTGATAGTGAACTAATATAAATTGACATAAAGATTATTTGAGTAAACACTTACTCACTAAAATATTCAAATTTGATCAATGTAATAATATATGTAATAATATGTTTATAATATATTTTTTTGATCAATATAATAATATGTTTATAATATATTTAGGACGAAATTGAAGAAATGGAATTGGCCCAAATTATCAAAGAGTATATAAATTTCAATTTAGAGTCAAAACAATAAGAATTTATAAGAAAATAAAA
>SNQJ01S0053470.1:0-17197 GCA_010110895.2 Picea sitchensis | reverse complement strand
TCACTAAAACAAGGTCTCCATGGTATATATGAGACAAATGGTACAATTACAATTAAAGGGTCCATGCAACCAATAGGGACAACACTAATATAACAATAGAAAATTAAGAACCCAAAATCTAAGGCTTAACAAAGTGATGTGATAATGTGTACAAGATAGGGTTGTCTGACCCTTCTAGTAGTAGTGAATTAAGGTTAAATTCCGAAAATAGAGGTTCAACTCTTTAAATTATAATTATATTCATGAATAATTCCAAATTAATTCCAAATATAATAATTGTTAAGATGAATATCAATATTGTTGAGCCCAAAGGTTAGATCAATTGGTTGAACTATTCGCTTAAGGCATGTTGCCAATGGGGAGGCTATAGGTCACATGTTTAAATTTGGTCAAGTCCCTTGGGGTTATCAACCATTATTGTGGTTGGCATTCGTATAAGCAATCACCTAATTACATTTATTTTTTTGTTTTCTAGCGTGTCTGTTACCTGTGGGACTAGCACATGGTCTAATAAACCACAACCCAGGGGCATCTAAGCTGTCAAAGTCACTCGGGATCACACCCGGCCTGGGCCACACCAACCCTTAACATGGCTGGATGTTTTTGGGTGTCTCCTTTTGACTACCGCGAGTTTCAAAGCTTGACCGCCTTACGGAACAAAACCCTCAAAATCCAATTGCGCCAACAAGATTTCACCACCTAATTATGTTTATTAATAAAACAAAACTTTAAATGTATCTAATATATTATTCAAAATGAATATTGCCATCACATTTATATATAAATACCTTATACATGCTATATTTAATTAAAAATTGATTTAATTTACTAATGAATTGGAAAATATTATATATGATATATAATTATGAAATATGATTCAATTAAATGCATAATTGCATTAATATATTTCATATACAAGATTCTAATGTAAATTATTTAACAACAAATAATAATGTAAATTATTTAACAACAAATAAACATGATATTTTTCACATTTGTAAGCAAATTAAAAAAAATTATGAAACATTACTCCTAAGTTGAAATTCCTGAATTCTCATCCATGTTATCAATTTAAAATATTCTACCAAATGTAAAAGTTTAGAATTCCCTCCTCACTAAATATTTATTTTTTATAATGGTCTAAAATATTTTTTCAATTTATTCCTCTCATTTTTACATTTTTTTAGGTATTTATTTTCAAGGATTAGGTGAACGGTGGAGGGAAAATAGTTCATACCAGAAGAATGGAATCATATGAAGTTATTTGAATAGAAATATGGTTTCAGTTGGTTGATGGTTAACATTCTACAATATTTGCAAGGAATTGAATATCATCCTACTTATCTTTTTGTGAAAATTAAGGTACCTCTAATTGTATTAAACAATTCAAAAATTAGCTCCATGTCTTTTTTGGTGAAAGATTTGTATTGCATTAATTGCATTAAGGTGTCAAAAGGAACATTAAGTACTTCTAATTGAATATCATCTTACTTATCTCTTTGTGAACATTAAGGTACTTCTAATTGTATTAAATAATTCAAAAATTAGCTTCATGTCTTTTTTGGTGAAACAAAGATTTGTATTGCATTAAGGTGTCAAAAGGAAGAGTTATTATAAAAATTGGGTTGGAGCTTATTATTAGCGAAGATAATTACAATAGTGATTGTATATATAACATGACATAAATTGGACCAAAACCAACAACTTATACTAAATTTATAATATATAGCCACTCTACCACGCCTTACATGTAGAAAAGGAGATGCCAAGCCATAATAATGATTGTATATATAGCATGACATAAATTGGACCAAAACCAACAACTTATACTAAATTTATAATATATAGCCACTTTACCATGCCTTATATGTAGAAAAGGAGCTGCCAAGCCATAAGAGGATATTTGTTGTCGAAAAAGGGAAGAGATGGTTATGAAATCCACAAAGGAATGACAATTCTCCATATTGTGAAAACAAAAAGAAGAAATGCATCAATAGGATTGAGATGTTTCACAAAAAGAAGAAATGCATCAATAGGATTGAGATGTTTCACAAAAAGAAGAAATGCATCAATAGGATTGAGACACATATATATCATGTGTTGGGGTTATGGTGTTCTCCACCACCGAGGTAGGGGTTATAATAACTTGCATGATTTGACATTGGTTTCTTCCTAGTAGTGGGGGGAGTCTACATGATCCCAGAGGAATCTCAACAATCTCATATGCCTAGGGGTAGGTAATGTCTCAAACAATTTAGCCAAAGAATATGCTCTCTTGTGTGGTTTGTATGTGGATAAGGAAGCCAACATCAATTCTCTTTTAGTTTTTGGAGGCTCAATGGTTATAATTAAAGCAATGAATGGAAAATCTACTCATAAAGTTTCCAAATAAAAAATCATTATATCTAGAATTAGACATGAATATCAATCCTTTGACAATGTCTCCATCACATCAAGAGGAAGCTAAATGGGGAGGATGACTCTTGGGACAAAAGATAAATTGAGTTAAGTCCGAGCACCTAGTACACAATGGGGCTCTTAACTATATAACTATACCATAGATCTTGTATGAAGTGGGTTTTAAGACTCATTGATTCTGTAATAATGCATTACTCACTAAGGAGATGACCAAACGTTGGGAAGGCTGATTTGAATATGCAATCCCCTCATTATCCCATGTGACTTGAAGACAATTTTGTGGTAATTAAATTTAATTTTTCATCTTGGTAAGCTCAAGGTGGGACTATTATCACACAAGTTGGAGGTTGGGAAAATCCAGAACCAACCATCAAAATGGTGACAACTAAGAGATCACCTATCCACTGTCATCTTAGATAGGTTTTCCCGTCACTTTAGAGATGATAGAATCACCTCAAGGGGGGAATCCCAGTGACCCTAGGGGGAAATGAGATGGAAAATGTGATGTATGAGTGGAAGACCCTATAGGTCAAGTTGATATGTGTGGAGAAGGGCTTGAGTAAGGTCTTGATGGTAGCCAATAATTAGTAGACCTTACAAATGTTGATTGTACTTGCCTGAGACACAAGGAAAACAAAGATACAATCCCAAGTATACGGTGGACATGCAAGTTAAGATTGCTTTCCCTAATTGAAGCAGTTAGTAAAAATATATATCAACAATAAAATGGAACAATTATCTGCTAAAAAAAGTGCTATAAATCAAGTAAATGATGCAAGAGATAAACTAGTAAAACACTAGTGAAACTCAAGATTAAAGGAGCAAGATACTAGCACAAAAGGTAAGGATGTAGTAAACACTTTCTGCAGAGATATAAATCGGCCTTATGGTTGTAAAAAACAAGTTATTACAGCAAGATATTCAACCATTAAAACTTTCCAAAAATATACCAAAAAATGCGCTATGATCACTAGAATATGTGGGCAAAATCTTAGCAAATTTCAACGGTTGAATTGAGAGTTATTAGAGAAAGTTTGATTAGGGTTTCTACAACCCTAATGGCTGAAGATGAAATTTTATTACAGTAGCAAGCAATGCCCCTTTAGAGGGGACACCTTAGTGGCTTCCTCAAAGCATAATTGAAAGGCTTCCTGTTAACTCTCATTCTGACTCGCAATGTCCTCTCAAGATGTTATGTGTTTGTAACTGTGACACTTGATGAAACAAGATGATATGATTTACAAATTTCCAAGAAAAAATGTTGCATCGATTGTGAATCGATCCACCCCAAGTTGATATTTACTATAACTCTTTGTTGATTGACTATTTTGATGGAACTTCTGATTTTTGACTCCCACACAAGTTGCCAATTTTGTCTTTCTTCTTTTATAAATTTTTGATTTGTCTGTCTGTAAGAAGAATGTTGTTTATATATGTTTTGATCTTGTCATTGCCCATAATGACTCTTGTGATTTGGATGATGATAAGACATCCTAATCTCTTGTGAATTTTCCTCGGAACCATCTTCTTTTGGTGTTTGTAGTGATTTGTCCATATAAACATTCTTCTGAATTTGAACACCGACTGATTCTATATTGGTTACTTTTTCTGATGTCGGAATTCGAATTTATGATAATTTCTCTATTGGGTCAATCAACATTTCTTTGTCGACTAATGATGTTTTGTGATCTAGCTCTTCTTGTAAAGACTTCTTATCATGCTTAAGCTTTTTAATTTGTGTTAGTAAATCTTGATTATGTCGTCTTAAATGTAAAAGTTCTTCCTTATTTTCTTACTCGTCGTCTTTATTTTTTGATTCTAGATTCTCATTTTTTTTGTCCTTTAAGATTTTAATTTGTTCAAGTAACTTTTGATTAAGGTTCCTTAGGCTGGAGATTTCTTCCTTTTTTTTGGTTAATTTCTCTTTGAGACCTTGATTTTCTTGTTTTGAATTTTTATTCCCTTGCTTCTTGTCTTTTGATTTCCTAATTTTTGCCAGTAAGTTTTGATTATGATTTTTTAATCGTGATATTTCTTCATCTCGTTCTAGTAAGTCTTTACCCATTTTTTTTTTAGTTCTTCAATTTGTGCGATGAATTTCCAAGTACGCTCTTTGAAGTAAATATTATCTTCCTTTATTAACCCATTAACATATTTCTCCTTCTCAATTTCAAATTGTAATTTTCTATTACTCTCTTTATAATGTCCTAGTTAGCCTTTTAATATTAGTGAATGGATTTGTGAGTTATCTTGATATTCTTCCATAATAAATGATTTCCCACAAATCAGATACAAGCGATTGTGATTTTTAAAAGTTGTCATATACTCAAACTCCATTTCACAAAAAAAACATTTAGTCCAAAATTTAGATTTATATATTGAGTTCATTGTTTACGACTTCTTGTTTTTCGATTATATATATATATATATAACCCCTTTTTTTTCTTAGTGATGGAATAATTTTGACTCAGCTCCTTTATAACTTTAGGGTGGAACTTAGGTCAATCCATGCCTCCTCCACTCAAATCATGCCAAGTGTCAATGAACAACAACTCCATCACCACCAACCCTAGCCCTAGGTGACGTCAATCCCCAAAGAGTGACGTTTTGCCTCTCCTAGGAAATTCGTTTGGCATGTGAGGGCTAGGCTAGGTCCTCCAAGGTGTATTCTAGGCCTCCAAAGGCAAGTCACCGTGATCCGACATGTGGGCCATTGACATCCAACCCATGGGCTTCAAGCCACATGGAAACCCAAGCTAGGCTTGTTCCTCCAAAACCATCCACCAAACAAAGTCCTGCAAAACAAATTGGTACGCCCTCCAAGGATCTCAAGTCAAAATATCATGGCAAGTGAAATCAACATCTAATAAACAAGGCATCTAAAAATGTGCATCAAAACTACCTCATCAAATTAAACAAATGCTCAAAGACCCTATACAATTGACCAAGTTTAGGTATGGGAGGGGTGTCATAAAATTCCTATTAGGTAGACCAAAACCCTCAAGTAGAGGATGCTCCCAAGGGTAACCCTTCAAGGTCATGTAGTGTATGATGAGGTGGATAGGGGTTTAGACTTCATAGGTCAATGGGTTTAATGACATACAAGGGATCGTATTGTCTCATCTATGGGTGCCTTTGTAGAGGGTGTGGTGCACCTTTGTTTTTAGTGCATCCTTTTTTCAAGCCCATTCATTTCCATTAATTAATTAATAGTCCAAAACCTTGGGTACTCCATAGAGTGAAATCTATTATCTTGGGGGGAAATACCAGGAGGTCCACTTGAAGCTAGAGGTACACACAATGTCATATGCAAGGAAATAAAGGGACACCACATGAGTGTACACACCTCAACAAGTGGGGACATGTATACAATGTTATTTTTTGTTTGCAGGTCTTTGATTTCAGGAGAATGTTTTCATTGCTCTCAAGACCTCTTTGGGAGAGCATCTGGAAGGTTTATAATTTAGGATTTTATCTTTTTTTCCAGCCACCATCCCTCTAGGCCTTCAACCCCTTCTTCCCATGAAAATATGTACATTCCCTTCTTGGGTCACTAAAGCCAAAGGGCATAGAAGAGGGCATTGTGATGGGAATGTGATGAGCTGAAAGTGATAAGTATGGTTGAGAATGGTATGATGACTCCTCAAGGGACCCCCAGTTGCATCCCTTCCCCAAAAGTTGGCCACTTACTAGGAAATCGATGACACTCACCAAGGTGAAACAAGGTCAAAAGCATAACATCCAAGCAGACAATCTATAATCAAAATCAGCTTCAACACAACATGCTTACATGCCTCAAATATTATGGTGATTAATTGCCATAATACTTGACTTGTACTGTATGGAGCAAGACCCATGTGCCTTCCAGAAGCTAGCTAGTGTGGTGGATGCGTCGACGATGGATCAAACTAGGGTGATATAATGAGCTTCCATATGTGCAAGTGGACACTGCTAGTGATGTGGTCTCTCGACACTCCATGTCTACAACCTGAGGGCCTCGAGACATTATCTCCTTAGTTATCCCACAAAATGGGGATAACATCTGGCTCCTACTTGGGGACATGTGCTTGTCATAGAGTGCATGCGAATTGCAACATCTCCTGGTAGACTTGTGCCTACACACACAAAGACAACAAACTTGTCAAGAGTAGGATGGCTTCACTTATCCTTTTTCCATATATATCAAAAATAAAAAAAATGAAACTGATCTAAAAAAGAATTTTTTTAGCATTTTTTTTTTAATTTCTAAACTAAACATGAAATCATTATGAAAGTAGAGCTAAGTGAAAAATGAAATGCATCTAAACTAACATGAGAAATCAAGATGAAAATGCAAGGAAAGAAAGATGTCCTACCTACTTACCTAGGGCCTTGGGGTCCTAAAGATCAAGCGATAGGCGATGTCAGGTGAAGTCATACAACCAGTTGATCATCTCATCAAAGTATCTCCCCCTGTGCTTAATTATGTAAAACAACAAAGATAAGTCAAGCAAAAAATGATCATGAGCATAAATAGAAACATAATCAACACTGAAATGAAACTCATGGAGATGGGTGGGAGGGAGGAAATCCTGTTGGAAAGAAAAACCACCAGCCCGATCATGCTGCCTGAAAGTGGAACCAAAAGCCTGATTAATCCATCTCTAAAGAGGGATAACATATGCAGGCAATGGCTCATCTTCATCTCCGTTCGTACGATCACTGCTTCCTGAATACTGAGAATATATGAGAGATTCCAAGAAGACCTCACAATTTTCCTGAGAAGGAGGAATGAGGTAAGGGACAAGCTTAGTTCTGGAGAAAGATAAACGTGGCCTCTTCATCTGTGAATCCTTGTAGAAATCACCAATATTAAAATACTTTCTCTTTGTAGAGTGAGAATTTGATTTTTCTGAGATAAGCACATCCTGGTGTTTATCTAAAATTGAGGAGGAAGGTGGTTGAAAATGCTTATAGAACAAGTTCGCATTCCCAAAAAGATATGCATCACGAGTCCCAAGGGATGAATGAAAATCACCTTGAAAATGTTGCAACCGGTCATCCTTGAATAAATCAGTAATCAAATCATCATTAGGCTGCCACACATCTGAATCGTATACTTATGAAGACCAATCCCATGAAGATGACAACTCAACTTATTTTGCTTGAAGGCTACCCTCAATGTCGTAAATGGGGTCTCCATCAAAATTGAAATGACCCAAATCCCATCTATGTCTCCCAATCTGTATGAAAGCATCTAGGTGCTCATCAACTATATCCGAGCGTTCTTTCACAGGACTGTCAGTATGATTGAAAATGACCATCTCTTTGTCTTTGTGTGTAGGAAGAACAGAGGATAGGGAGGCTTCATTTGGATCTTCAAATTCTTCATCATTGAGGCTGATTGTTTCTTCAACTTCACGTGTAGGAGGAAAGCAAGGAAGAATGACATCATCTTCTTCAGGCGAGAACATGGATACCAATGTCTCCTTCTGCTCATCTAGATGTTTTACTTTATCAAGGTCTTCTTCTTATTGGCAAATTTCTCCATGGATATGTTCTTTAATCGAGTATTCGTCATATTTAATAGGATTGGAGAATTCACCATCTTGATCTTGATCTCTAATGAGTTTGTAGAATTACTTGGGCATGGAGAGAGGTTCATCGTCATTTGGAAAGTTTTCCTGGTACCCATACTTCTCGGTCACAATGTTGTATAATGATATTATTCTATAATATGCAATGGCCACTTGCCAAGCTGAGTTTAGGGCAGGCCTTTCTTTATAATTTTCGAGGATGGCGTCATATTCTTCTTCTATTTGTTGACAGAACTTAACCAGAAAGTTCATGTTAGGGAAAAGTTCTATTAGTTGTTCACAAAACTCATAATCTTCTTCTGTGCTTTCCTCGAGGCACTCAAAAATTTCCTCATTGTTGTCATCAACTCCTTGTCTTTCAACTGTTGTTTCAACAAACTCTGGAAGAAGCGTTTTTATCAAGCCTTCAAATAGATCAAGGTCAAAACCTTCTTTCGAAAAAAGCATCCTCGAGGTCCTGAATTGTATCTTCAAGACTTTGAGTTTCTGGTCCCCAACGTTTAAGGAAATATTTGATGAGGATCATTAAAGAAGATATACTTCTTGGCTTGCAAGAATGCTTGATCCAATCCCTTTGTTCACTTCCCAAGGACAAAGATAATAACCGTAGGCATACATACTCATGCTGTACATTCTGATAGTAGATGCATATGGTAAACTCAACAATGTGTGCTATGATTGACAATGGATTACCATCAAACTTTGGGAGGACATCAAATTGGTTTATTGGGAACTTTTTTGGATATCCATTAATAGATTCGAGATCCAAGGCCTTGCATGGTTCATGAAAATTCCATAGAGCCATGTTTCTGTTACTTAGGGTAATACCTCAATGGAGTCACAAGATGAGCTCAAGGCTCATCAAAGGGTGGAAAGGGATAAGGTGGGTTCTTGGAAGGTTGAGTCGCGAGATGAGCTTCAAGAAGAGCTCATCAAGGGTGGAAAGGGAACGTCCTTTAGGTGGTGTCACCAGGCAAGCTAGAGAAAAGGCTTTGGGATAGCTTGCCAAAGTGTCGTTAGGGTTCAAAAGAAGATTCTGAAATCCTCCCCGACAACGGTGCCAAATGTCATCACACAAGTTTTAGGTTGGGCAAAGCCCGACCCAACCACCAAATGAAGACAAAATAGAGAACAACTACACACTATCATCTTAGGTAGGTATTCCTGTAAATTTATAAATGATAGAATCACGTCAAGGGGGGAATCCCAATGACCCTGGGGGAAATGAGATGGAAAGTGAAGAGATGAAGGAAATTCCCCCTATAGGTCAAAATAGAAGATGCATAAATGCTTGGGAAAGAGTCTTGGTGGTAGCCAAAGGTTCCCAAGATATAATAACACCTGCAAAGAATGATGTACCTTCCCGAGACACAAGAACAAGCCAAGTATATATGTATAATGTTAGGTGGACGAGCAAGTTAAGTTAGATGTCCCTAATTGCAACAATAAACAACAATTTATATCATCAAGAAAGTAAGTATAAAATCTATTGAACAATTGCTAAAATTCCAACAAATGATTCAAGAGATAAGCTAGATAAACACTAGTAATCCTCAAGTATGAAAGCATAAGACTTTAGCAATGAAACAAGGCTGTAATAAAAGGTATTTGCAGAGATATTTTTCAGCCTTATGGATGTAAAAAATGTAATGTCCCTTTCTAAATAGGATTTTGAGAGAGGAGGCTTAATGGTCTAAATAGCTCCGTTAGACTATATCCAGGGCCAGAAAGGGGTAAACAAGGTTACTAGAGGTCATTCTAGTCAAAGGTGTTATAATCAGAAAGTGACATTGAGCTAAAAGTGGCTAAAAGCGGGTTTAAGCCAACTTGAGCTAAAAATAGAACATATGAGATAAAATTAGAAGTCAACAACGAATTAGGGTTTTGAGCAGCTATAAGAGAAGGTACAATGACCTAATTCACCATTATGGAGATTTTGACTTGTCATTGAGGAGAAAGGCGCATCTCAAGAGAGGTAGCTCAGTGGATTCCAGGAGGAATACACCAATGGTTGATTTAGGTGTTGAGAGACACACCCTAGTCATCGGGGAGATCAAACAGGTCTTCCATCGGTCTTTAGCAGCAGTTCCACATGATTCAGTAGCATGGGCATACTTGTTCAGGGAGAGGGCACAACTTCTGAGGGGGTTTAGTGGATCGACTTGTCCCATTCGAGGAGAGTTCATAGATTCCCCTCCGACCCATTTGAGAGGCAGGCCATAAACATATTTTTCTTAGTTTCTCGTCAGATTCTGACCGGGGAATCATTAGGGACGCATTTTCTGGACATTGGGAGTGCGATACTTGGGGAGGACACATTCGGGGTTCCCGAGCCATCATAAAATCAATTCCAGGGAAAACCTTATGACCCATTTCACAGTAGGCCAGGGCGATCATTTTGAGACACATATCAGCCGATTCCAATAGTGGAATCACCAGGGCACAATTTTCCAGTAGTAGAGGGGTGCATTCCCCTAGGGGGATCCATTCGGGTCGAGACACACCAACAGAGGGGCTAGTCAGTCACCAGGACTGAGAGGGACAATAGGGCGTACTATTTGGGATAGTTTCTAGACCGATCTGAGATATCTAGCCACCAAGACAAACTTTCTGGACTTGCAACAGTTACCTCGTGAGCTTCCATAGCTTGCAAATCATCCATTGATACCACAATGTTCATCTATCATCGGGTATTATCATTTTAGTTTGCTTATTGTATTTAAGCTAAGATCATTTTGTCATTGATCTATCTGAGTGATTTTTTTTTATTGTCATCCGCATTCGACATTGTACTCCGGAGATATCATAATATACGATTTATAGTCTTTTGTCTCATTTACCATCTGTATACTCAATATATATGTTGTAAACAATTAATCATACACACACATTAGAAGAGTTTCCCAGACTAGCCAAATCATGAAAATTACAGAAAACCAATTGTTACAATAGTAAATCCAACCACCAAAACTAAAAAATAATCCACCCAAAAGTTGCACTAGGGCAAGTAGATAAATGTGGCAAACTCTTAGCAAATTCAGACGATTGAAAAACAAGTTGTGAATGAGAATATGTTAGGGTTTCTACAACCCTAATGGCTGTATATGAAGATTTATAACAACAACAAGAAATACCCCCTTAGAGGGGACACCCTAGTGGCTAAGAGGTGCGCTAGGCACAAGCAGCGAAATCCAAATATCTGCCCGTAAGAACCTTGTGCCTCATCCATTTATTTATTCCTCATTTATGAACCTGATCTATTATGCATATACCTCTAATTCTGAAAAAATGTGCATGGAACAATTACTGTAAGAATTTATGCCTATTGTAAATTTTTTCATTAATTAGGTTACATGTCCTACTTCATCTCAATTTATGAAGAATATTGATGTACTAATTCAAATTATGAGTTTTCAAACATAATATCCTCTACTCATCTTTCCAATGATTGTACTCATGCTTCATTATGAATTCAAAGTTAAGGCTATTTCAATTTGCCATTTCTACTCAATTGTGCTCTTTTCTCATTGGTGCAATCTAGCTCAGAGGCCAACTTCTACCATATGTAGGAGAAAATATATTAGGAAACAAGAAAACTTATATATAAAATGTAGATAATACTCATGATGGTGACTACACAACAACTTTTAGATTGGGGATTTGAAGGTCCAGTCAAATTCTGCATCAATATAAAATTGTCAACTTTGCCCTTTTTGCATTTTCTCTGGACAATTTTTTAGTAAAAACAACTATCTCCTAAATGGAGAAAAACTGGGTAAAATTCAATAAGACAAAGTTGTCTAGCTTGTTGAGGAGGTAAAATAGATTAAATGAATTTTTCCAATTTTTTTATTTGGGGTTCCTTTTCCTCTAAAAAACCAAAAAATCCCCAAAAGGTCTCTCATAATAGTGGATATTGGGTTGTTTTTGCATCTCCATTCCAAACCTTTTGGAATTTGACCAAAAGGTCCACTAGGTTTCGTCATGTCTATCCCCTAAATCGCTATAAAAATTTCATTAGCAACAAGGCCTCTCTCAAGCAGGACAACCTTGTTCTTGAAAAACCATTAATTTGTAGTTTCTGGAAATTGGAGTAGAATTGGCGAGTGGCCCTCACTAGTACTTTTTTATTTCCCCTCACTACGAACATACCCCTGTAATTTCACCTAGTATTGAGATTTTTTGCTCATATTATGACCAAAACAAGATTTTGGCTCCAATATTTTTATCTTTATCTTTGCTAACGTGGCATGACATGTGGATTCTAGTGTCCACTTGTCAACCTCTATTGAAACCAAGTCATCATTCTAGCCACCGTGGATGCCAAATAATCCCTAACATCGACACTTTTCATCTAGCTTTGCATTGGTTCCTTCAAGTCAATGTTGTATTGGTGAAGATTTTTTTTTTTACATCGATGAATAAAAGTCTCTTTCTATTGGATGGTGAAAATCATTTTCTATTGGTGGATAAAATTCGCTTTCCATCAGTTTACAAAAGTTTCTTTACATTGGAAAAAAATGACACTTTCTATTGACGAATGGAAGTTTCTTTACATTGGAGAACAAATGACACTTTCCATCGGTGAATGGAAGTTTCTTTATATTGGAGAAACAAAGTTTCTTTACATCAACAAACAAATGACACTTTCTATCAACACACAAAATAAAATTTCCTTCGGTGACACAAATAAAATTTCTATTAGTGTGAGAAATAATCTTTTATTAGGAAACCAAATAAACTTTGATTTTGATGGACAAATAAAATTTGCTTTGAGTGGTCGAAATAAACTTTGCTTTTGGTGGACAAATAAACTTTTCTTTCGAAAACTAAAATAAACTATGATTTAGGTGGAAAAATAAACTTTGTTTTTGGCGGCTCAAATAAAGTTTATTTTCGATAAACAAATAAACTTTGCTTTTGGCATCTGAAATAAACTTTGCTTTTGGTGGCTGAAATAAAATTTGTCGTAGAAATATTTTAATCATTCCTAGATGTATCAAGGCCATTGACCTCAAGATCATATACAATCCCAACCATTTATTTCGCCAAACTTCACGACTGCCATGAAAGCACCAAATTCAACCTTCTAGTCCAATTTTTCTTTGCAATTAGCATATTGATGCAATTAATAATCTCTTAGATGATTATTTGTGCAAATTAGACTTGAATTCGCTTGGAATTTTAGGGATTTTTACCAATTTTTCCCCAATTTCACATAGGAAAATTTTGTTAAATAATTGTCCGAGCATAGTAAAAAATTTCTCCTCTGAAATATCTGGTCTCTGGCCTAATGCAGGTTCAGTGTCAAAAACTTCACTCTGATACCAAGCTACGACGTACCCAACACCCTCTATTGTGCTCTGTTGAGGATATGGGGTTCTTGGAATTTCCATTAATAAACCAATGCAGGTTCAATGTCGAAACCTTTGCTCTGATACCATGCTGCGACATACCCAACACCCTCTATTGTGCTCTGTTGAGGATATGGAGTGCTTGGAATTTCCATTAATAAATCAAATCAACTCAAGTTTGATACCATTTTTAAAAATCAATGTGTGCAACATGACATACAAGTTCATGCAACTATCACTAACCTCCAGAATTATAAATGTAGACTATTTCTCAAACATAGAAACATCTAAACACACCGAACACAGAATAAACATAACATTTAATCACATCATTAACATAGTAAATAAGAAAGTGGTCAATTGGGTTTATCCCGAGTGGTTTGTGCTGAGGGGTGTTTACCCCCCCACCCAGGTTCAATTCCCACAAGTGACATGTTGACCTCTTAAATGAGCAAGCTATCGAAAAAGCCTCGACTTTCTACAATATTTGGTTTACCCTGGGTACCATCCTCAAAATGAGGGGAAGTGCCTGATGGGTTTCCCTAGGAATTATTCTAAGGAAATAAAAGTAAATAAGAAAGTGACCAGAACACTTATCTTTATGAACGATTACACAACTAGCTACAAACGATGGACGTTCCACCCAACCATAGACTATGTTTCTCCAGTTCTCTTAGTAGCATGTCATCCTTGAGCTGGGGCGATGAGTCCACAAGAAGAATGACTCCTATGGCTAGCTATTGTCCACTATAACAACCCAATACCGAATAAATTCACAGTGATGCGACTCCTACAACAATTCCAACTTCCCATCTCTCTTCCCCATAAGTGTGCACAACCCAAGGGATGTAATTTCCTTCTATGCACCGTTGAATCGAAATCTCGTCATCTATTATAAAAACTTGCAAAATATTGCACGGCCCATATGCATATTATGATATAATATTAATAGGCGGGGTCCCCAATAAGAAAACACATGAAAGTTTATTTTCAAGCATTTCCCAAGACATACATACATACCTTCCATGATTTGATGGGTTGATGCACTTCTGTTTAATGCATAGCAATGATGGTTGTTTCTTGTCATTCTTCAACTTGTTGACATGGTACTGATAATATATGAAATTTATGTGGATGACACTATTCATGATCATGCATGCAAAACAAGTCATTTTATGAGTTTATAAACTCAAGGTATATGAACCATAATTTTGACATATACTTACAATGAGGGGATAATGGTTTTATATACTACACACATATAAAAGGTTTTCTCATACATATATAATGACCTTACTATAAACTTATGGTGAACCATGTCAATATATTAAATTTGCAAGTCATACTGGTTCTATATGGCAACAATAATTATGTTATGAAATGTCATAAGTTTCAAGTTTATGGGAAAAAGTTTTGAATTAAGTTTGATATATAACCTGGCAAGAGTGGCACATATGCTTCTTTTGGAATGAGGTTGGTTTTATTTAACACATGATATACATGGCATATGGTTGATAATGCAAATGATTAAACCCTAACATATTCATGTGGGTGGCAAGTTGGTTAGTTATTATGAAGTGACAAGTTTGATGGCATGAGTAAAATGTTGATATAATGTGTGGTGATGTGCTTATATGGAAGTTGGTTTCAACCTATGATTGGTTAATGTGGTATATTGCGTATATGTTTTGGATCATGTGAATCGTTTGATGTGTTATGTGGCATACACATTTGAATTTGGTTTTGGGCCAGACATGATGGGCTGGCCATGCAATTAATTTTGCAAGGATGTAGGTAATTAATCCCATAGTACCGTGTATACCACCCTCATGGCCTTGGGATTTGGTAATTTAATTTTGTTGCTGGTTGTGGAGAGGTATATCTCGAGCTTGGTGTGGAAGCTAAGCTCCTAATAGTTCTAGCAACCGTTTTCTCTCGTCATCACAGGTATACAAAACACTCAAGCTCAGGTATGCAAATATCAACTTGTTGAACATCACTTGCATACATTTTGCACAGTAATAGTTTATTAATGAATATGTTCTTGACTGGTTTTGGGTATGCTTTTCTTTTCCCTACTTTTTTGCTCTAAATAAATTAATGGTTTAAGGGTTTCTGAAGTGGTTTCTCTTTGATAATGTTTTTTTAACTCCATGCACTATTTCACTTTCCATTTATCATTCACAATTGTTTAAGAGAAACCCATTTGTTTAAACTGTGAAATGAGACCAAGGTTTGAGTTTTTGTAATGGTTGCTTGTTGTTTGGTATGTCAACTTTCGAAATTCCTTCGCTTAAATGAGGAAAGGATTGTTTTTGAACCCCACTGATCATTATTTGATATGGGTCTTGTGTTGTTTTAAAGTTTTGAGTTGGAAAGTTTTATATGCACCAATCTTGGTTTATTTCACCAATCTTGGTTTATTTGAACATGTTTTACTATATAAAGGTTTATGACCAGCTTTTAAATGCTTTTCCAATTATTGAAAGTTGAGTTGGATTTGAACTCTTGACTTCAACACAATTTTGAATCTGAATACAAGTTGTTTGCTCGCCAATGAAGCTTTTGGTTGACTCTGATTTCGAACTTGTGGCAATATGATGATTATTTTGAAATGGTTTAAGGATTTATACAGGTTGTCTGTAACTTGTGAAACCAAGCAATGATTTTTTGATGATAAGTATGAGACTCATATGTGGTTCTTGGGTATTGTTTGCATTTTTTGTTTTGAACTCGTGACCACTTATGGATACATGCTTGCATGCTCTTTTTCTTAATGGATTTCAAACTCCAGACCTTTGGTTGTGGACCGGATTTATGATTTGAAAAGATCTGGTCCTTCTCATAACTAAGCATGGTTATGTTATCACCGAAATGGGGTTTTCATATTCAAATTTGAGTTGAAGGTTCTGGATAATTTGGGTTTTGAACCCATGATCCCCAACAATTATATGGATTTATACAAACTATTCATTTTAGTTTGTCACAAGAAGAGTTTCTTTTGGATGTTTTATTTCAAATTGTTTTGAGAAACACATGAATTGCTCGTCCATGCACTACCAACAAACAATGATTAAAATTAACCCTCAAGTATTGGTTGAATTCGGGGTTTACAATTTTGTGTGGATATACGTATAAACAATTTTCATTTCATTTTGAAACAATGATGCATAAAATTTTAAATTAACATTCCTTCCGTCTCTGTTAGGTTCAAGTTGGGTTCGAACCCACAACTTTCTGGTTCTTAAAATGGATATATGAGTTATTTACCTCAGCCTTCATAAACAATAAAAGGTTCCTATGTGACTCTGGTATTAGTCATAACTATGGTCAAAGTTTCGAGCCCAAGCTATGTAAGAATAAATTGCAAAACTAAGTTAAGTTTTTTCAAATCAATTATGTTCCTTTTTGTCTCAAGATATTTGAGCTTATAGTTTGACAAGTTTTTTGGTTTGGATTACACGATGATGTGAAAATTGGTCACTGTTTATGCAAGAAAATGAATATTGTGTTGTAAGATATCTCCAGTTCTGTTTCAACCGAAATATTATGATGGTTTTACAACCATATGGTGATTTTTTTTTTTCTTATTGAAATTCTCGTCTTCCTAAAGTCACAATAAAAAGAGCTTGTTTTCATTGAAACATTCAAGTTCGTTGAAAAATATTGTTTAGAGAATTCAAAGATAGTGACATAAGATCATAGTTTTCATAATTGATAAGTGATGAAGCTAAGCATGCAGACTTCAAGTTACTCTTTCTCTTTTATATAATAGGACCAAACCCTTGCATGCTATATCATTTTTCATATATTATTCTTGAAAGTCCCAAATCATGTTCCATTTGATCA
>SNQJ01S0053469.1:34287-45304 GCA_010110895.2 Picea sitchensis | reverse complement strand
TGACGTAGATTTAATATATTACACATTTATTAAATTATTCATTTATTAACAATAACTAATTAATGATATTAAATTGTTATGCTATCATATAGTTGCTCGAGAGTGGGATGATTTACATTTATACATTACAAACAACCTTGATTGGATGGAGCATTGGATAGAATATACTGAAGAATACTTCGGTAGGTTATCATGTGAAGGGGTGAGTAAGATGATTAAAACAACGCATCATCATCGAGATCAATTTCCTGATCTTACATCAAGGGAATTTGATTTACCCTTTGGTTTAAAAGATAAACATGCAAGTTAAATTTGTTACCCACGTTTTCCTAGTTTTCCCCAATTTTTCAATGTATTTGGTTTGTTTAATTATTGAAATATATATTTAGTAAGTCTTAGGGGTAATTTACCATCCACGCGGGAAGATTCTTCAGAAACGAATCTATTTCAGAGGTATGTTTCATTTTCTAGATAGCATTTTCTCAGAAAATATGTTTCATCTGAGTTTTTTCTATTTTCCCCTTTCCTCTCTGTGGATTTGAAGATCTGCAGAAAACGATTGAGTCATATCACAGACAGTGGCTAAACCCTTATATTAAAGACTTGTGTGATGATCCACATGAATACCATGCCTCCACTGAACCAAACTATGTTCCTATGCAAAACCCTCTAGGTAAAAAACCACGATATAATTTTGTACCCAAAAAATTGAAAGAGGAGGTAGTGGATGTATTGAAAGAGAAGGTTTTTCTTTCTCCTACTATTGAGCCAATTCAGGGTATTGTTGACAAACCAATTGTTAAGAAAAATCCCAAGAAGAATAAACAGGGTAACTCAGATTTAAGTTTTATAAACAAGAGGATTAAGCAGTCTAATAATATGATCATTAAAAAACTCAACAAATTACACTATCATAAATTCAGATGCTTCTTTGTCAAATGGCTGAAATAGTAAATAGTTTTTTTTATTTATTTGATGATGTTTTAAAAATAAAATAAATAGATTTTATTTTTTACTATTTTCCTGTAGCTTACCTTTTGTAAATATTAGTTTGTATTGCTATATTAATTCAATTTCGTTTTGTTATTTTTAGGAGAATAATAGTTATGGTGTTATTCACAAGGAGAGACCATCACAAATTATATGTTATATAGTTTAGTAGGTTCTTTTATGTTTGATAAAACTATGCCATTATGTAATTAATTTTGAAAAAAAAATTCCTACACGAGTGGTTCCCTGTTGTACTATTTTTGTAATGTAATCTATCTTTTTGGGATTACCCTCTATCTTGCATGATAAGAGGTTGTCAATCCAAGACTAGTTTAAATAGTGATTGTTGTTAGTAGTAAAGACAACTTTTGTTGGAATATAGTATGGATATGTGATTTTGAGAACTGATATGGGAAAGCTATTCACCATTGGCTTTAGACTTGTGTGATGTTTGTTGCATTATGTTCTTCTATTACTTCTGTATTATGGGATATCAATATGACTGATTTAGCTTTAGCTTGGTCATCATTTGTTGTTTCATATTGTAAATTATTTAGATGTTGTCCATAATTTGTCATTCCATTTTGTATGTATGATCAATCTCTCATTTAATTATTATTGAATTTATTTCAGATATTAAATGATTGATAATATCAATACTATGAATTGAGTTTCCTTTGGTTCTAAGTTATTGATTATCATAATATCACATGATTTTAATCAATTATCATTCTATTGTTATAACTTTGTTCCATGCATAAAAAATCTTCCTTGAATTGTTTCAAGAATATTTATATATGTCCCTGTCACAGGTTTCCCTTACATGTAGGACAAGTAGGAGCTCAAACAACACAGGAAGATAAACTCAGTTTAGTCTATTAGTTACAGGTTAGTCTGTGTGTTATTTAGTCAAATTATTTATTTATGAAATGATGATTACATGAACTAGCTTTGACTGTTTATGTATCAATGTTTCAATTGTACTTGCTTGATATTTATTAGTTTTAAATCCTTGAATATTCAAAAAGAAAACAGAAAAATGTATGTGCTTTCTTAGAAACACTTTTAAGAACATTCATTTCGCAAGATTTCAAGTAAACCTTGAAAGTTGTATTTAGATTTTTTATAATCATATGCAGATACTCAAATTTCTATTTGAACACTTGTAATTAGTAAACTTATATTCTTAGTATCATAGCTTTTAGATTAGTTTAATTTCTTTTATTATTTTTAGGACTTTAGTTGGCCAACAGAGCCATTAAACCTGTCGGGTCATTTCATTCCAAATGGTTTGGGTTAATTAGACAACCCCGGTCCAGATTTGACCTTCCAGTTGACGGTGTGTTACTTATGCCCATCAACAAATGGCACTAGAAGGAGGGCAAAGGTAAATTTAATAATTAAATGTTTTACCCCTCAGCCTGTCATAATTCCAGATTTATAATTTCCTCTTCTGTGTCATCTTGAAATGCACCAGAAGGCAGGCCAGACTGACAAGTTGGCCTTGAAGGAGTCTTTGTTTTAATTCCCCATGGCTCCCCAAATCATTGTGTTGGAATATTCTTTCCACTTCTCATTACCTGATATTCCCAACGAGACAGTCTCTCGCTTGTCAAAACCCACCTTTGATGGTGGGGGGGATGTATCAGCTAAAGATCATATTAACAAGTTTTGGTGTAAATGCATCAAGCATGATATTTCCGATTTAAAGGTTTTATGCATATCTTTTACTTTTACTTTTAGGGGTCGGATTAAACATTGGTTTGAGTCTTTTCCAACATATCACATTTTTTATTGGTTTCAATTTGTAGAGGAATTTTTAGATTCTATTGAAAACTATGATTAAAATCAATTATGTGAAAAATTTCAGACTTTACTAATCAATGACAATTCATCTCCAGAAGGATTTTCAATAAGAATCCATCATGTTCTCTGTAAATTTAATCTTGATGACATGTCATTTGTACTAAATATCCTCTATTATGCTTGCATCCCTTTCATCCAGTCATATACAATCGCGAATGATGAATCAGTTACAAATCCTATCACTCAGTTGCGAGAAGAATTTTGTTCACAGCATGAGAGTAATCGATCCGAAAATGTTGAACAAGCAAGGGAGGTAGAATCTATTGAAAAGGTACTTACTGACAATCAAATTGGTTTTTCCTCTGAATCATTGTATTTTCAGTCCTTGACCATCGTGGAAGAAGATTTGATGTTGGGTCAAGTGGAATGTCGTCCTTCTTCTAAGTCTTGCTCTAATCAGTATTTAAATTCAGTTATTGAAAAAAACTTGGGTGATGAAAATGATCTTAAGATTTCTAACGTTCCATTGAAACTGATTAGAGATGTAGATATGCAATTGGAAGAAGAAATCTTAAACCTTCATCCACAAATCATACCTTATCCACAGAAAATATTAGATTCTTGTTATGAAAGTTTTAAATTGTCTATCATACATGAAACAAATTTAGACGAACATATTATGTTGAAGAATTTATCACCAAAACAGAGTGAAATTTTTAAGGAAAATAGAGAGGAATGTCTTGAGAATACTATTGTTAAATATCATAGCTCAAGAGATTCTTTTCATGTTCTCATTTATGATTCCTTTTACTCTTTATATCCTAATCTCTTCTTAGATTATGGTGGACTTGATACTTCACCCACAATATCTTACTCTTTTCCATCACAATAAAATCTTTTCGATATGCCAAAATTTGGTGAAATTAATTCCAAACATAACATTTATGTAGTTAGATTTGATGCTCTTTCACTTTCATCACTCACATGGGAAAAAGACATGTTGCGAGATGATTTTACACGATTTATTTTTGAAAAAGACAATGCACTCTCTCTTATGGAGATCAAACATTCTACATTGCATATTCTTTCTTTGGTTAGTTCAAATTTTAATGTTTATGCTTCACATCTCATCAAAGGAAGCGTTCAAACCAATGATCTAATTGATTTCATGAATCCTCTTATGATGTATTCCCCATTGATATATCCACTTCATCAAAGTCACAGTGTGCATCTTAAATTTTGTGATAGGATCTTAGAATGGCTTGAAGATTCGTATCTAAAAAATCTTCATAATAAATCTAAAGTTGTGCTTACATTATTTCTACCTAAATATCTATTAGGTAAGCATGACATATTTATTTTAGATCCTCCATGTGATGACATTAATGAACACTTGGAGAATTGTCAGGAGGATGGGGCACTTCAGCCTTGGCTAATGGTTATGTCAGATCCCCATAATATTGACAAGTCTTCCAAACTTACTTACACTCTTCCATGCCATTATGACCCATATCACGACAAGATTGCAGAATGGCTGGAAGATTCATATATAATGAAGTTTCAAAAGAATGATAAGGTTGTTCTTTCTTTGTTTTTAAATGAATATATAATGGTTGGGGTTTAATCCTGTTTATGCATAATGGGTCATGAGCCTGCCCGTCCTCTGTTTTTCTGTCACTCTAAACTTAAATTATAAAACATGACAGCCTCCCAAGTTCGTAGGTATCAGGCCGTTTCAGTTTTCACACCTCTCCTTATAATTTGTATATTGGAAAACGAAGCCTCCCTCTCGTGGTATCTACTGTTTCTGTGTGATAACAATCATGGCTCCTATAGTAGTGCAGATCCAAACAACCCTGAGTTTTTACACATTCATGATTACATAGCAGAGTTCAAATCCGTAAGTGTGTAACAGAGACATGTTTTTGTGGGAGGATTTCTGAACAAACGGTTATGAATTTGGCCAAACCGTTTAAAACCCATTTTGGAAATGGGGTCATTTACCATCCATGAGAGCATGTTTTTCAGAAACGAATCTATTTCATAGGTATGTTTCATTTTCTGGATAGCATTTTCTTAGAAAATCTGTTTCGTTTGAGTTTTTTCTATTTTCCCCTTTCCTCTCTGTGGATTTGAAGATCTGCAGAAAATGATTGAGTCCTATCACAGACAGAGGCTAAACCTTGCTATTAAAGACCTATGTGATGATCCACATGAATACCATGAGTCCACTGAGCCAAACTATGTTCCTATGGAAAACCCTCTAGGTAAAAAACCACGATATAATTTCGTACCGAGAAAATTGAAAGAGGAGGTAGTGGATGTATTGAAAGAGAAGGTTTCTTTTGCTCCTATTGTTGAGCCAATTCGGGGTATTGTTGACAAACCAACTATTAAGAAAAATATTAAGAAGAATAAACATGGTAACTCAAATTTAAGTTTTATAAAAAAGAGGATTAAGCAGTCTAATAATATGATCATTAAAAAACTCAACAAATTCCAGTNGATTTTATTTTTTACTATTTTCCTGTAGCTTACCTTTTGTAAATATTAGTTTGTATTGTTATCTTAATTCAATTTTGTTTTGTTATTTTCAGGAGAATAATAGTTATGGTGTTATTCACAAGGAGAGACCATCATGAATTATACGTTGTATAGTTTAGTAGGTTTTTTTTTGTTTGATAAAACTATACCATTATGTAATTAATTTTGAAAAAAAGAACGCCTACAGGAGTGGTTCCATGTTGTACTATTTTTGTAATGCAGACTATTTTTTTGGGATTACCCTCTATCTTGCATGATAAGAGGTTGTCAATCCAAGACTAGTTTAAATAGTGATTGTTGTTACTAGTAAAGACAACTTTTGTTGGAATATAGTATGGATATGTGATTTTGAGAATTGATATGGGAAAGCTATTCACCATTGGATTTAGACCTGTGTGATGCTTGTTCCATTATGTTCTTCTATTACTTTTGTATTATGAGATATCAACATGAGTGATTTAGCTTTAGCCTGGTCATCATTTGTTGTTTCATATTGTAAATTATTTAGATGTTGTCCATAATTTGTCATTCCATTTTGTATGTATGGTCAATCTCTCATTTAATTATTATTGAATTTATTTCAGATATTAAATGATTGATAATATTAATACTATGAATTGAGTTTCCTTTGGTTCTAAGTTATTGATTATCATAAGATCACACGATTTTAATCAGTTATCATTCTGTTGTTATAACTTTACTCCATGCATCAAAATCTTCCTTGAATTTTTTCAAGAATATTTATATCTGTCCCTGTCACAGGTTTCCCTTACATGCAGGACAAGTAGGAGCTCAAACAACATAGGAAGATAAACTCAATTTAGTCGATTAGTTACAGGTTAGTCTGTGTGTTATTTAGTCAAATTATTTATTTATGAAATGATGATTACATGAATTAGCTTTGACTGTTTATGTATCATTGTTTCAATTGTACTTTCTTGATATTTATTAGTTTTAAATCCTTGAATATTCATAAAGAAAACAGAAAAATGTATGTTTTTTCTTTAGAAACACTTTTAAGAACATTCATTTCACAAGAGTTCAAGTAAACATTTCAAGTTGTATATAGAATGTTTATAATCATATGCACATACTCATATATCTATTTGAAAACTTGTAATTAATAAACTTATATTCTTAGTATCATAGCTTTTAGATTAGTTTCATTTCTTTCATCATTTTTAGGAATTTAGTTGGCCAACGGAGCCATTAAACCCATCGAGGTCATTTCATTCCAAACGGCTTGGGTTAATTAGACAAACCTGGTCCAGATTTGACTTTCCGGTTGACGGTGTGTTACTTACGCCCGTCAACAAATGGTGCTAGAAGGAGGGAAGAGGTAAATTTAATAATTAAATGTTTTACCCTTGAACCTGTCATAATTCCAGATTTATAATTTCCTCTTCTGTGTCATCTTGAAATGCACCAGAAGGTAGGCCAGACTGACAAGTTGGCCTTGCAGGAGTGTTTGTTTTAATTCCCCATGGCTCCCCAAATCACTATGTTGGAATATGATTTCCACTTCTCATTACCTGATATTCCCAACGAGACAGTCTCTCGCTTGTCCAAACTCACCTTTGATGGTGGGGAAGATGTATCTACTAAATACCATATTAACAAGTTTTAGTGTAAATGCATCAAGCATGATATTTCTGATTTAAAGGTTTTATGCAGATTGTTTGCTTTTACTTTTAGGGGTCGGATTAAACATTGGTTTGAGTCTTTTCCAACATATCACATTTTTTATTGGTTTCATTTGTAGAGGAATTTTTAGATTCTTTTGAAAACTATGATTACAATCAATTATGTGAAAAATTTCAGACTTTACTAATCAATGACAATTCATCTCCAGAAGGATTTTCAACAAGAATCCATCATGTTCTCTGTAAATTTAATCTTGATGACAGGTCATTTGTACTAAATATCCTATATTATGCTTGCATCCCTTTCATCCAGTCATATACAATCGCGAATGATGAATTAATTACAAATCCTATCACTCAGTTGCGAGAAGAATTTTGTTCACATCATGAGAGTAATCGATCCGAAAATTTTGAACAAGCAAGGGAGGTAGAATCTATTGAAAAGGTTCTTACTGACAATCAAATTGGTTTTTCCTCTGAATCATTGTATTTTCAGTCCTCGACCATCGTGGAAGAAGATTCGATGTTGGGTCAAGTTGAATGTCGTCCTTCTTCTAAGTATTGCTCTAATCAATATTTAAATTCAGTTATTGAAAAAAACTTAGGTGATGAAAACGATCTTAAGATTTCTAACGTTCCATTGAAACTGATTAGAGATGTAGATGTGCAATTGGAAGAAGAAATCTTAAAACTTCATCCACAAATCATACCTTATCCACAGGAAAGATTAGATGCTTGTTATGAAAGTTTTAAATTGTCTATCATACATGAGGCAGATTTAGACAATCATATTATGTTGAAGGATTTATCACCAAAACAGAGTGAAAATTTTAAGGAAAGTAGAGAGGAATGTCTTGAGAATACTATTGTTAAATATCATAGCTCAAGATATTCTTTTCATGTGCTCATTTATGATTCATTTTACTCTTTATATCCTGATCTCTTCTTAGATTCTGGTGGACTTGATACTTTACCCACAATATCTTACTCTTTGCCATCACAATCAAATCTTTTTGATATGCCAAAATTTGGTGAAATTAATTCCAAACATAACATTTATGAAGTCGGATTTGATGCTCTTTCACTTTCATCACTCACATGGGAAAAAGACATGGTGTGAGATGATTTTACACGATTTATTTTTGAAAAAGGCAATGCACTCTCTCTTATGGAGATCAAACATTCTACATTGCATATTCTTTCTTTGGTTAGTTCGAATTTTAATGTTTATGCTTCACATCTCATCAAAGGAAGTGTTCAAACCAATGATCTAATTGATTTCATGAATCCTCTTATGATGTTTTCCCCATTGATATATCCATTTCATCAAAGTCACAGTGTGCATCTTAATTTTTATGACAGGATCTTAAAATGGCTTGAAGATTCGTATCTAAAAAATCTTCACAATAAAGCTAAAGTTGTGCTTACTTTGTTTCTACCTAAATATCTAGGAAGTAAGCATGACATATTTCTTTTAGATCCTCCATGTGAATAAATTAATGAACACTTGAAGAATTGTCAAGAGGATGGGGAACTTTGGCCTTGGCTGATGGTTATGTCAGGTCCCCATAATATTGACAAGTATTCCAAACTTACTTACACTCTTCCATGCCATTCTAACCCATATCATGACAAGATTGCAGAATGGTTGGAGAATTAATATATAATGAAGTTTCAACATAATGGTAAGGTTGTGTTTGATTTGTTTTTAAATGAACATATAGGAGGTAAGCATGACATATTTATTTTGTATCTTCAAATAATACATTCTTTTATTCTAATTTTCGACTTTCTGTAAGGTAGCTAGAGAGGTAGTTGGGGGGCCCAGAGGGCCCATAGTGATAATAGTGGAGGTCATTCAATGTAAGGTGGACTGGGTCCACTATATTATTAAATAAGGCCCACTATGGTAGTTAGATTTAATAAACTGGTAATTAGATATAATAAATGTAAAAGGACTTCTTAGAAGGTTCTACTTCTAGAAGATTCCTCCTCGAGAATGTTCTTAGGTGATGGTAACACTATATAAATGGGTTCAAGCAATGTAAAGGGACATGAAGAGAGTATTTTATTTGGAGTGGTAGATCAATAGGAGGATGCCCCCTCGAAGAGGCAAGTGAACAAGAGAGGATCCCTTCCATAATATGATCCATTGTACGGTGTTGCCCTACCTCAAGGGTTTTCTATATATTATTGTGTTCATGTTATGGTGAATGGTTTGGTTTATTCTTAGTTATTTCTGAAGTATATTTGCAGATCTGGTATTTCTTAGTTAATGTAAGGTAGCTAGAGAGGTAGTGGGGGGGCCCAGAGGGCCCATAGTGATAATAGTGGAGGTCATTCAATGTAAGGTGGACTAGGTCCACTATATTATTAAATGAGGCCTACTATGGTAGTTAGATATAATAAATGGGTAATTAGATATAATAAATGTAAGAGGACTTCTTAGAAGGTTCTACTTCTAGAAGATTGCTCCTCTAGAATGTTCTTAGGTGATGACAACACTATATAAAGGGGTTCAAGAAATGTAAAGGGACATGAAGAGTATTTTATTTGGAGTGGTAGCTCAATAGGAGGATGCCCCCTCGAAGAGGCAAGTGAACATGAGAAGATCCCTTCCATAATATGATCCATTGTATGGTGTTTCCCTACCTCAAGGGTTTATATGATAAAGTTGTGGTTTTCTATATGGTTTCATATATCTTGTGTGGCGATTGTATTCATATATATTTGGTACTATTGTGATATTTTGTATTCATGTATTTGGTCCTTAACAATTGGTATCAGAGCACTGTCCTTGCAAACATTGTGGGAAAATATTTTTGCATTTTTGCATTTTTTTTCGGAGAAGAAAAAAAGGGCGCGACATTCCATAAATTTTTGGTATATTTTTGTGAAAAATTTGTAGAAACAGGTTGTATATATGAGTTCATATCCTAAAAACACCCAATTTTAAAAAACAAATCCTCCGAAACAGAGTCCGGGAAGTCAATATATTGAAGTTTTAAAATATGCAATTTTCAAGGTTTTTTTTCTGCGGACGACGACGCAATTGTTTTTTTTTATTTCTGTAGCATCGAGAGGCCGAATTTGCTCAAACAAATTATAGATCTGAGTTCCTCTCACAATTTCACCCAATTTAAAAAAAAAATCAGCCGAAACAGATTCCGGGAAGTGAATTTATGATCATTTTAAATTCAACAGTTTTTCAGAGTTTTTCTGGAAAACGCCACAATTTCTGCAGTAATTTATTGTTCTATTTTTTGGGTTTTTTTGTGATGGATGCAGGACCAAAGATTTCATAGGGTGATCATATGGCTATTTCCTCTCAAACCCTCAAATAAATTCTTGATTTATTCAAATCTCAATTGTATGACACATTGAATGACAAATTGGATGTCTTTGAAGATGGCCTCAATGATAGTTTTCATAGTATTCAAGATTCATTGGATAGCATGTAGGAGAGATTTCTTATGGCAGATATCAAGGATGAGTATAATAAACAAATATATACTTGGTATGATGTCGATGCCGATTGCGATGATTGGTATATGGATAGTTGTCATTTCTAGGATGACAACCACTTCCATATTTTATTTGATAACTCTACTCCACCTTCTGTAGAGAACATCAATGTCACACATCAAGAGCTAGTTATGATTACCAACGTCCAGCCTGCATATTCTACAATGGTATTGTTCCTTCCAGATTCAACGTTGACCCTTTCCCACTATGTGGATGGATATTCTTATTTGGATCCACATGATAGGTGTCAATATTGGGAGCATAATTTTCAGTTGGTTATTGGGTGTTGATATCTTCCGTGTGGAGTTCACATGAGCACTTGGACATGGGACTATGGTTTACAATGGTGGTTGGACTAATTCAGCATGGTGGCTTCCATTTCTCATTGGGACCCTGGTTCTTTAGTCTACTTTAGCACTATGGTCCACACTTATCCATGGGACCCTGGTATATGGTTGTACATCAAGCGTTGAGGACAACACTTTCATAAGGGGGATGGAATGTAAGGT